>CAUYSK010004542.1:0-11528 GCA_963575035.1 Avahi laniger | reverse complement strand
TGTATATTTGACCACCTCAATATATAATAAAATCTTATTCCTTCTGTCTGTCCTTTGAAGTACATGTGCCTGGCTTCTGGCCGGGGCCAGGGCTTGGCTTCTCAACCTGTTGGGATAGCCTCCCAGCAAGTTGCTACCCATCATGAGAAATAAAGCTCTTCTTTTTCCAAAGTATAAACCTCATTATTAAATTTTTTTTAGTTGCCGGGTGCGGTGGCTCACACCTGTAATCCTAGCACTCTGGGAGGCCGAGGTAGGTGGATTGCTCAAGGTCAGGAGTTTGAGACCAACCTGAGCAAGAGTGAGATCCCGTCTCTACTAAAAATAGAAAGAAATTATCTGGACAACTAAAAATATATATTTAGAAAAAACCAGCCGGGTGTGATGGCGCATGCCAGCAGTCCCAGCTACTCGGGAGGCTGAGGCAGGAGGATCGCTTGAGCCCAGGAGTTTGAAGTCACTGTGAGCTAGGCTGATGCCACCGCACTCTAGCCCGGGCAACAGAGTGAGTCTTGTCTCAAAAAAAAAAAAAATTTACCTTTTAAGACTATACTTTCAGGGATCATTTCTATAGTTCATTACTAGAGAAGTTTCTCTGAATGTGTAGAGCACCGACAATTAAAAAAAAAAAACAAAACAAAACAATTTACCTTTTTTTCTGTGATTTCAAAAAAACCTTAAAATCACAGTAAGACACCACTGTGTGCTCATCAGAGTGGTTAGAATTAAGAATCTGACAATACCAAGTGCTGTCAATGAGGTGGAGCAATAGGAACTATCATCCACTGCTGGCAGGAGTGTAAATTGGTAAACTGCTCAGAAAAACAATTTGGCATTATTTAGAAAAATGGAAGATGTGCACACTCTTTATCCCAGCAATTCCACTCCTCGTGTACATACTCCTTGAGGAAGCCTTGCCCATGTGTGCCAGAAATCATGTAAATTAGCATTCAGAGCAGAACTGTTTCTAATAGAGAAAAAAATGGAAAACCTCAAATGTCTATCCATAGTAAAGAGGAAAAATAAATTGTGGTTTATTAATACAGTGGAAACTGCACAGTAATAAAATGATCAAGTCCCAATTTCATGGATCAACATGGCTGGATTGCATAAAAAGAATCTTGAGCTAAATCAGTAAGTCACGAAAGAAGAATGTGATTCCCATTTTATAAAGGTCAAAAACAGTTGAAACTAAATGACTGTACAGTGTCTGAGGGTGCCCAGGAGGGAAAACTCCATTCCCAAGGCAAGAGAATGATAATGACTGGTAGCGGTTACATCTTCAGAGAAGCCAGGGGTATGTGACAGGAGAGGCTGCAGAGTTAGGGCTGGGCTGCTAAGATACTGGCTACATTTTATTTCATGACCTGGATAATGGCAACACAAATGCTGGCTTTGTCTTTAAATTGTACTTATATGTTTCATACACTCTTCTGTGTGTACGATGTCTATGGTTGGAATGTATATGTTCCTCCAAAATTCATATGTTGAAACCTAATCACCAAGTTGGGGCCTCCGGGAGGTGATCAGATCATGAGGGCAGAGCACCTTGCCTTGTTTATAGTTTTTGCTCCTGTGTATGCATTCTCAGACACTGTACAGTAGTTTAGTTTCACCTATTTTTGACTTTTCTTTTGTGACTTACTGATTTAGCTCGAGAATCTTTTCATGCAATCCAGCCATGTTATGCATGAAGCTGTGACTTGTTTATTTTATTACTGTGTGGTTTCCACTGTATTAATAAACCAAAATTAATTTTTCTACTTTACTATAGACAGACACTTAAGGTTTTCCATTCTTTTCCTACCAGAAGCAGTTCTGCTCTGAACACTAACTTAACATATCTCATGGTACACAGGGATTAATAACCTTATAAAAGAGGTGTGAGGGAGCTGTTCATCCCTTCTTGCCCTTCTGGCATGCTGCAAGAAGGCCCTCGCCAGACACTGAATGCTGGACCTTGATCTTGGACTCCTAGCCTCCAGAACTGTGAGAATTTCTGTCATGTATAAATTACCTAGTCTAAGGTATTTTGTTACAGCAGCAGGAACAGACCAAGACAATGATGTATTTCACAATTAAAAAAGAAAAATAAAGGGAGGCTGAGGTAGGAGGATTGCTTGAGCCCACGAGTTCAAGGCCATAGTGTGCTATGACCATGCCTGTGAATAGCCACCGCATGCCAGCCTGGGCAACATAGTGAGACCCTATCTCTAAAAAAATAAATAAATAAAAGCCAGGATTGGTGGCGGGAGCCTGTATTTCCAGCTACTTGGGAGGCTGAGGTGGGAGGATCCCTTGGGTTCAGGAGTTGGAGTCCAACCTGGGCAACACAGTAAGACTGTCTTAATTTTTAAAATAAATAATAAAAAATAAAATAAATGCATAAATAATTTTAAAATGTCCAGAACAGCATATAAAATACATAATACTATTTAAAGAAGAAGGGAAAAGTTAAAGAAATTATAAAGAAATATAAATTTGATTGCTTATATACGCCAGGATCAGCTCTGCAAGCATATACAAGAAACTGGTAACAGAGACTATTGCTGCTTTGATGGACTGGGTGGTTGGTGGATAGGAGGGGAGGAAAATTTACCTTTCAAAGTATTAAACCACAGTCTGGGAGGCTGAGGCGGAAGGACCGCTTGAGCTCAGGAGTTCGAGACCAGCTTGAACAAGAGCAAGACCTCGTCTCTACTAAAAATATAAAAATTAGCTGGGTGTGGTGGCGTGTGCCTATAGTCCCAGCTACTCAGGAGACTGAGGCAGGAGGATTGCTGGAGCCCAGGAGTTTGAGGTTGCAGTGAGATACGATGAGAACACTGCACTCTACCCCGGGCGACAGACAAAAAATAAAAAACCCCAAAGTGTTAAACCATGTTAATATAATACCTAATTATAAATACATATGCATTTTTTAAAAAAGAAGACTCATTTTTATTTCCTTTTCTGAACTGTTGTATTCATTTGCTATTGCTGCATAACAAATTATCACAAATTTAGTGTGAAAACAATACATACATTTATTATCTCACAATTTCTGTGAGTCAGGAGTCTAGGCATAGTTTAGCCAGGTCCTCTGCTCAGGGTCTGCCACGGCTGCAATCAAGGTATCGATTGGGCTGCATTTTCATCTGGAGGCTCAAATGGGGAAGAATCTGTTTCAAAGCTCATTCAGATTGTTGGCAGAATTTATTTCCTTGTGGCTGTGTGGCTGAGGACCCTGGATCTTTTTTTTTTTTTTTTTTTTTTTGAGACAAAGTCTCACTCTCTTGCCTGGGGCAAGTGCCATGGTGTCAGCCTAGCTCACAGCAACCTCAAACTCTTGGGCTCAAGCGAACCTCCTGCCTCAGCCTCCCGAATAGCTGGGACTACAGGCACGCGCCACCAAGCCCGGATAATTTTTTCTATATATATTTTTAGCTGTCCAATTAATTTCTTTCTATTTTTTAATAGAGACGGGGTCTCTCTCTTGCTGAGGCTGGTCTCGAACTCCTGACCTTGAGCGATCCACGAGCCTCGGCCTCCCAGAGTGCTAGGATTATAGGCATCAGCCACCACACCTGGCCAACATCTAACTTTTAAAGAAATTATTTTCAATGAAAGAGATCTTTGTATTTAAAGATAATCAAATGTTCCTATGGGATGCTAGAGTCTATGAGACTTCAGAATGCAGAATAACCATAATCTAGAGTAAGTGCATAGTTCCTGTAGACAAATTTTGGCAAATGGGTAAAGATTCTCAGTCAAGCTTTTAATTTCAGCTAAATAATTTGTCAAAATTCCATTTCACTTGTTAAAAGATAATAAGATGTGGAGTTTGAGACGGCAGTATCCTGAGTAAGGTTGTCTGGGTACAAATCCTGGCTACACTGCTTCCTGTAAACTTTGTGACCATGAACAAGTCATTTGAACCTTCTGTGACTCATTTTTCTCATTGGTAAAGGGGACAATAATAAAATTTACTTTATAATGCTGTTTTCAAGGTTAAATATGTTCATATGTGCAAAATATTTAGAGAAGTTCTTGATACATGGTAGAAGTCATAAAAATGTTAGCTACTATAATTATTATTTTCCATGACCTTTTCTTAACTGGGTTTAACCGATTCCTATGCCACTTATCACTTCCTCATGTATGAGGGTGATCATATTTATTTAAATGTTTTGTTAAGGACTGCTAAAGTAAAAGCCATTATTGAAATCACAAGTATAAAACCTGCAAACACAATCATAACAAAAAATAAAATATAGAAAAAAACAACAGTAAAATTATCTCATTTTATCCATTACTGCAGGAATCCCCAAACTATGGTTCATGGGACAAATGTGGCCTGCCTCCTGTGTTTGTAAATAACAGTTTATTGGAACACAGCCACATTCATTTATTTATATATTGTTTGTGGTTGCTCTCTAGTTATAGCAGCAGAGTTGAACAGTTGTAAAAGAAATTGTATAGAACACAAAGCCTAAAATATTTACTCTCTGCTCCTTTAGAGAGAAATTTGCTGACCCGCTTTTCACACCATGGTATAAAGGTGAGAAGACCTCTCTTTCCCAACTCTCAAGTAGGGTCAAACTGGTATGGTTCACAGTAGCCACATTGAATTGTTCTCTCTTTCAAAACTATGGCTTTCCATGGAAAAGCAATGGCTTTCCATGATCAGAAGATTAAAGTCTACCATTCCTTACTCTGGCATTGAGTACCTTTCTTTACTGTGATCCCAACCTACATTTTCAACCTCATCCTTTACTTCCCTCCTTCCTATACTCCGCAGTTCTGCTGTAGGCAAAAAACAAACAAACAAAAAGAAAAACCAAAAAAAAATCTTGTAATCCTATGTAAATTCCATTTGTATACAGGCTGTACCCTGCTTGTATGGAATTGTCATTGTCCCTCATCTTGAGGTCAATGCTTCCATGTCATTTAATTGTCCACTGATACACTAACTCTGCCATTAGTCTTCCATGCCCAACTCTCAAGCAGGAAGTGAGCTCCTCTTCACCGCAACTTTTCTAACATTGTATTAGTACTTCTTCTTCATGACTTAGTTTATGCTGGTTACAAGCTTCCTGAGGGAAGAGTTAAGTATGGCTCACAGTTACGGTAATTGGAGTGTTTTACAAATCATAGTGATTCATTAAATATTAGTTGAGTGAATAGGAAAATTAGCATGAAAACCAATGCGGTCACTTCTTGAAATGCTGCGCACTCATACTGACTATAGGAGTTTTCAAAGAAACCCACCATGCACTGGACCATGCCTTGGACCCCGAGGGAGGCAATTTAAACTTTAAATACTCTCAGTGTGAGAGCTTGCTGAGTTTAAGGGACTTCAACATACTTTTATGTTGTGGATCTTTAAAGTTGAAATAACTCCCAGTCAGGGTTCAGAAACTATCTAGTGCAATGTGGAAAGCCATTTAAATCTGATGTGTACTTACTGTCCCACTGCCACTTCCCTAGCACCATGGCCTGTTTCAGTTCAGCTCCTTCTTTTCATGAACATCTCTACGAATTTTATTCAAAACACAAAGTGAAAATCATTGCTTTATAGAGCCAGTTCTTAATCAACTCAAGCTTCCATAACAAAAAAATACCTTGGACTGCATGTATTAAATGATAAACATTTATTTCTCATAGTACTGCAGGCTGGAATTCCTAAATCAAGATGACAGCAGGGTTGGATCCTGGTGAGGGCCCTCTTCTTGGCTTGAAGATGGCCTTCTTCTCACATGGTAGGGAGAGAGTGAGCAAGCTCTCTGCCATTCATTTTATAAGGGTCCTAATCCCCTCATGATAGCTGTATCTTCATAATCTCATCTAAACCTAATCATCTTCCAAAGTCTCCATTTTCAAATACCATCACATCAGGGATCAGGGCTTTTACATATGAATTTCTGGAGGACTAATTCAGTCCATAGTGGCAAGACATCATTTTTATACTTGTATGGTAGCATAATGTGTGTTCATTTAGAGAGACACAGGTTTCTGACCAGGGAAGACTTTAATAAGAACATTCTTAGAAGATGTCAAAAAAGAATAATATTGTTTTCTATTATATAAATGTGGTAATGGGAAGATAACTTTCTAAATTAGTAACTAAGAACTCAACTTTTTTCCTGGGAAATGCATATTTTTACCTAAGCATTCTTCAGAAGAAACACATATAATACAATTTCTACAGTGTGAAGAAAAACAAGGAAGGCCATATAAACTCCATTTCAGAGGTTAATAAATAGATTCTCAATGCAATTAAGTGACTAGATTAAGTCACATACTTTATGAGTGGAAAATGTCAGGCCAGAACCCACCTGTGCAGTAATATGTCCATCTGTTCTTACATCTATTCCTCATCATTCTTCTATTTTCTGTGTATTAGAGAGATGTATATTTCCCAAGAATCCTTTTCCTCCAGTTTCCAGTTAGGTGTATCCAAATGGAAGCAATGGCGTAACAGAGTAGTCACCCCTCCACCCATAGATATGTAAGCATAAAATTGAGAGTGGGGAATATGTAACAGAGGGAATGGCCTGTTGTCTCTTCAAAACTTCCCCTATTCTTTTTGAGAACAGCTGGCCTAGTCTTTATCCCTGCTTCAGGCAGGTGGAATGTCTTTTGTTCTTTGTGTTACAGGAGATAGCAAAGATGGAAGTATTAGAATTATTAACAACAATAGCCTAGAATTAAGGGCCCTCCCTTTACAAGCTCTGTATTTCTGCTTATGTTCAGGAATTTGGATTTTGAGAAGAGAAAATCTACCCTTTTCCTCCTTTTCTGGCAAAGTAATAAACTTCTCTTTCCTTCTCTTTAAACTATTTGTTCTCATTTTTTCAGATGCAACCTCAAGGTCAAGTGCCAAGCTTTCATTAACACTGGCAGAATATTGGAGAATGGGAGGAAGAGAATAGCCAAGGTACTTTTCCTTCTCACACCACCTTGGGTGGCATTTCTAGAGCAGCTATATCTCCACTGTGGCTTTGGTTTTCTCTGGACAGCCCTTCTGCCATCAGTCCAATTTCCTGCCTAGCAGTCCTAACTATAGCTTTTTAAAATTTTTTTTTTTATTTCAGCATATTACAGGGGTACAAATGTTTAGGTGACATATATTACCCTTGCCCCACCTGAGTCAGAGCTTTAAGTGTGTCCATCCCCCAGACAGTGAGCACCACACCCATTACGTGTGTATATACCCATCCCCTCCCCCCCACCAGCCTGACACCCAATGAATGTTAGTACTGTATGTGCACATAAGTGTTGATCAGTTAATACCAATTTGACGGTGAGTACATGTGGTGCTTGTTTTTCCATTCTTGGGATACTTCACTTTGTAGAATGGGTTCCAGCTCTATCCAGGATAATACAAGAGGTGCTATATCCTGTTAGAAGGCCCCAGCTTCTGAGCTCTGGCAACATCACCTCCCCTGCATTGTTCCTCCAGCTCTAGGAATATTAGTAGCTTCCTGATGTTGCTAGTGCTCTGAGTTGCCTCTGTATCCCCTGTGCTGTTTCCCAGTTTTTACTATCTGCTCAGCCAATTCCTTGTATTATGCCTCCTGTCTTTGAAACACCTAGAGTGGGTTTTATTTTCCTGACAAAACTCAGACAAAAACCTGACAAATACCTATTCAACATCCAATGAATATTTATTCAAAACCTACTGTGGGCTGGATTCCAGTTTAAACACTAGGTCTAGAGATGAAAATAAATGGTTCCTTCTCTCAAGGAGCTTACTGGAGATACAGATATGCAAAAACAAAGTCATCACAGTAAATTTGGCAAGTGTTGTAATAGAAATGTTAAAAAGGCAGAGATTTTCACCTGGGAGGTTATAGTCCCCAAGAGATAAGACAGTTGTTGGGGGGGGGCGGCGGGCACAAGGAATGTGGGAGTGGGAAAAGGAAAGGTATCTAAAGAGAATCTTACATTGAGAGAATAGTATGGGGTGTAAAGAAATAGAAGCTTGAGAGAGCATAGAGCATTTTGAGATCAAAGAGTGGTTAATTAAATCTGAAGTACAGAGCAGTGCCACTCCAAATATGGTCTATAGCCGTCTGTGAACTGTTTGCTACTATTCTGGAAGAAGAAAAGAGTTTTCACCAGAATATAAATCACCTAAGTTACTAAGCACATTTGGTTCACCTGGTTTTGTTTTTAATTGTGAAACTTTCTTGACAAGGGAAGCAGTACCTTGATTTATATTCTGGCTCAACCTCCTTATCTCTTTGTGGACTTGTAATAAAAAGTTAGCAGACTATTTTGAGTAGGTAGCACTGGTATATAGAAAAAATGGGCAGGGGAGAAGGGAGCAAAGCTGAAGAGTTAGGAAGCTAAAGATCATAAAAGAGTTTCTATGCCATGCATTTCAAGAATTATGGGCAGAGGAATGATCTAATTAAAAGTATATTTTAAGATATCCCTCAGGAGGCTGTGAAGAGGATGGATAAGAAGGGTGAGACCAGAGGCAGAGAAATCAGTTAAGAATTTCATGCAGAAAATTTTCAGACTGAACTAGGGTGAAGGCAGCATGGATGTAGAGGAAATACTAAATTAAAGAGAATTTAACAGGTATACTTGGAGGGATTTTGTGATACGGTAGATATCAAGATTACCAAGAACAGCCGCACAGATTGTTCACTACAGAACTCCTGGATGCACCTTTCTTAGAGACTGTGATGTAAATGACACTTTCTATTTTTATATTTTATTTATTCATTTTTTAGAAGTGAGGTCTCACTTTGTTGGCAGGATGGCTTTGGACTCCTGGTCTCAAGAAATCCTCCTACCTCAGCCTCCGCGTAGCTGGGACTACAGGCACTCACTATCATGCCCAGGTGAATGACACTTTCTGAAGTTGTATAATCTAAATTGCAGAACCACATTTGAGATTCCTGGAAGAAATCCGGGTGTACTTAGGCAATAAGCATTTGGATTACACAGTTATGAGCATCAGAGAAGAGAATGAGTTAGAAATGTTAATTAGAGAATCATAAGACATAGATGACTGATGAAGACAAGATTATAAATGATATTGCCCAGGAAAATAAAGTGTCATAGGAAGAAAATAAACCCAAAATTTGAGTCCTGTGGAGACTGACATTAAAAAGACAGGAAGAAAAGACTGTGAAGACAATCTAAAAACCAAGGGGATAAAAGAAACAAGAGAGAACAATGCCCCAGGAATTGAGGGAGAGAAAAAATTCAAGAAGGACTAATTTTCCCTGTCAAGCACAACACAAAGGTCAAGAAGGATAAGAACTAAAGTGTGACCTTTGGAGCTGGCAATTAAGGAGCTCTCTGGCGACCTTGCTGAGAGCAGTTTCAGTGCTCGTGGTAGAGTATGAGAGGGTGAAGGAAAGAATCAGAAGTAAGGGAATAGAGATAGCTCAGATTTTCTGATTAAAAATGGACTTTTCTTTGCACTCAACTATGCTTCTTTTAGATGAATAAGTAAGTGTGATTATCATATTCTTCACCCAGAGAACAAACAAAACTATATGTCACAGCTCTGGGAATGGGATTCTATCTTCTTCCCTGTTGATATTCCTTTATGCCTTGCATTTTGGAAGAATACATTTTCATACAGCTGCTGTAGCTAGACATTCACAGCTATGTCTAGTATCTTTTAGGACTGATTACCACTATAATGCATTCTGTTCAAAACATGCATTGGGTATCTACTATACAGAAGACCCCATAGCAGGTCAGAAATAAGAAATGAGCCCTGGCCTAGAGAAGTTGTAAGTCTAGTGGATGAAACACCCATATGAATAGAGTATTCCATATAAAACAGTAGAGGCATCAAAAGATGGAACAGTAGCATCTAGCTTAGCCTGGGGTAGATGGCCCTTTATTGGGGCTGGCATGGAGAAAAACAATCAAAAATCAGATTGTAACTAAGCTGACACTCTAGTGACCTAATTTCCAAAATATGGGCCTTGAATCAGCAGCACCAGCATCATCTGGGACCTTGTTAAAAATTAAAATTCTCAGCTACCACCCAGACCTATTGAATCTGAAACTCTGGTGATTCTGATGCATGCTAAACCATGAGCACCACTGTTCTTGTGCAAATGTTCTCAAACTTTATTGTGTATCAGAATCGCCTGGAGAGCTTGTAAAAGATTCCTGAGGCCATGAGTTGCATTTCTGATTGAGTAGGTTTATGTAGGGGCCCCCAAATCTGTATTTCAAACAGGCTCCTAAGTGATGGTACTGTTCCATGCACTGCACTTTGAGTAGCTTTCTCTAGAATTCACATTACTACATTCTTCAAAACATGGTCATTGATTTCTCTTGGTCATTGATTATTCTTGACTTATATGACAAAAATATTTTAAGAACATTAAATAGATAGTTATATTTTTGAAGATCTGAAGATGGTATGGAAAGTTTCTATTTTTGACTAAGAGTAGTTTCTAAACTGAAATGTACATTTATGACCAAGGTCATTGGACTTTAATACATAAAAAGATGCATAGCATTGCAGCTATAACACTAGAATGGAAATTAGAACACTCAGTACTAGTCCTTATTTTGCAACTGAAAGACACATTAATCATCTAATTAGCTTCTTCAGATAAGTTCATATCTTTTAGCTTACAACTTCTAGGTTTTAATTTATGAAGATAAGTTAAAATAAACATCTAAAACAAATCTGTTTTAGGCATGGATCTCATAAAACTGCAGAAAGAAAGGTCTTATCTAACACTTATCTATCTTCTTTCCAGGGATATGATACAAATTTATATCTGGGTAGTAGCTATAAAAAGAAAAAAAAACAAAAAAGCAAAAACAATTAAATGTAAAAATAAAATATACAATACTAATGCAGGAACACAGACCAGCCAATTTATCCTGCCATTTAGCAATCATGCAGGACATAGCCAATGAAAGCAAACTTACACTGTCTGCTTACACTGTCTAGTAAGAGAAAGAGACTAGGTGAATTTAGATATTTCTAAATGCCTCTATACTGTCCTTGCAGTCAAATACAGTTATTTATTAATACCTTGCTTGGGAAAATGATCTTTATTCATGGTGGCATTTATTTAAAAAATGATTCAATTTGCCATTTGGTTCACCTGGTTTATACAAAAATATAAATTAAAGCTTTTGTGAAAAATCTCTTAAAATAACTGCTCCATAGGCAATATGGAGATACCTCAATGAGATACAAGTAGAACTACCATTTGACCCAGCAATCCCGTTACTGGGCATCTACCCAAAAGAGCAAAAGTCGCTCTATGAAAAAGACACCTGCACTCGAGTGTTCATAGCAGCGCAATTCACAATTGCAAAGATGTGGAAACAACCCAAGTGTCCATCAATACACGAGTGGATTAATAAACTGTGGTATATGTATACCATGGAGTACTATTCAGCACATATGTTTGTCATGTTCTGTAATCTCTAGTAGTGTATTTAAATAGTCGTTATTTAGCATCCTATAGAGTACATCTCTTCTAATTAATATTTTTCAGAATGTTCTGAGTTATCTTTGGCAATTAATGTCATCCTCTTTA
>CAUYSK010004541.1:0-36800 GCA_963575035.1 Avahi laniger | reverse complement strand
GGGGTCTGTCTTTACCTCTTTCTTCTTCCCATCTTTAATACTTCAAGCCTCATTTTTTTTTCCTTTTTCTTTTCAGCATAGAAATGAACACTTTTTACAATTTAACATCAAATTCTCTCAAAATAATCTTTTAGAACACAGTGTGTTAAAGAGCTTTGGTTTCTAAAATACATTTAATACAAATTTGCAATTTATATGAAATATTAAGGAATCTGAGAATGATAGAATCAGGTTAAACTAAAACCTACATTAAAATAAGTCAGCTTATGTTCTCCTAGCAAAAGTAATGATTCAGTAATGCTATGCTGAATGCCAAATCATACTGCTAACCCAGTTATTCGATACATTAAGTTTTTAATGTTTACTTAAACCAGAAAATACATACAAGCTTACACATTTCTGTGTGCATGCACATATTGTTCTTCCTAACCATGCACATGCGCTTCCCACTGGAAGGGCAGCAGCGCCTGAAAGGCAAGGCGCCGTGACAGGCGGCGGCGCAGCGGGAAGAAGGCAGGTCGAGTACGCCCGGAATGACATCCTCATTTTGCCACTTACTAAAAGAGTGACCAAGGCTGTTACTTAACCTCTCTAAACCTCAGTTTTGTCATGTTTACGGGCAGCAATCTTTTTAAGGTTTTTACAGAATTGACAATTTTTATAAAATGTAGGTACTCGATAAATGGCCGTCTTCAGTGAATTTAATGCTTAATTCTTCAGAAGCAGAACTTTTTTTTGTAAAGGTTATTGACCCTATGATAATTACTGTCTCTGAAGTAGAAGAAACTAGCACCATAGCAAATGATTATTATTGCTAACTCCTCTCAAAAAATAAGGCTCTCTTTGTAATGACTCCAAACAGATTTACATAAAAATAATTAAGGCCAATTACCTCATAATTTGTAACCCTCTCTTTTAGCCTAAAACCAAGTCTTGCTAGCTGAGGGGCCTTTAGATTCTGAAGGCAGCCATACGATGGGAACCTTACAACAGACGGTGGGAGATTTAAGCCTACACAAGAAGTGTAAAGACCCATCCCCTTTTCTGATAAGTGGCTGTAGCACGAAGGTTTCTCTGGGCCTGGAAATCATTAGAGCTCATTTCAAACATTCAAGAATGACCAGCCTTCTTTCTGGTTCACAATTAAGCTGCCTAAAAAACAGATGTTGAAACTGGTCTGTAATTTCCAAAACAATGGCCCTGTAATTTGTAACACAACACATGCTACATGCTATATTGGTAAAATGTCAGTCTTCAAAAGCAACTGGCCTTTACTTATACTTCACTTGGATTTTCCAGAGTATAATTTTTTACCTGGATCATTCAGAACACCACAAAATTCCATCACCCTTTGGCCTGAAACTTTTAGTCAAATTTAGGTAAACATTGACTCCTAACACCCTACAGCTCAACAACCTGAAAATCAAACATGGTTTAACCATCAATGCTTTTTAAGTTTTCAATAACATTTCAGTAACATCTGTACATGGATTTGAAATAGATCAGAATTTAGTCTCAAATCTTCTATAAACATTAAGCAAAGAAAACTTACGAGTTCTAGCAAAGCAATTTTACTCTTTTTTCCTATCAAGTTTTGCATTAAGTTTCTTACTTATGAAGATGAGCATTCTAGAGACAGCAGTGCTATCTCAAATATATTTATTTTCACTACATCAGAAACAATTCAACTTTCTGGAAAGTAGTGCCCTTGAACTTAATATGTATTTAAAGTGGCCAAGTCCATAGCACACGTCCCACTATGCAAACACAAAACATACACACATGCATACACATGGATCATAGTGTTGTTTAAGTTACTACTACAATGTATAAGTCATGTGAGGAGCTAAAGGAAAGAAAAGGGATTCATACATCCTTTTCGGTTCCTCCTTTTTTTGGTAAAGTTTGAAGATGCCAACCAGTCACAGCTTGACAGTATGAGAAGTCTTCAAAAAGTTCATGCTCATTTACCATTCCAAAAATCCTAGGAATTATGCTCAATCTACTCTGCCCTATATTAATGGAACAACAAAGCCTAGATGACAGCACATCTGTTTATAGCATGGTTTACCGAATATTTAAGTTTTCAAGCAAATCTTGTTTTCTCCTAACAATAGTAATTAATATCCATTCATGGATACATGTGTATTTATACAGTCATGCATCACTTAACAACAGGGGTACTTTCTGAGAAATGCATCATTAGGCAATTTCATTGCTGTACAAACATCATAGAGCGTACTTACCCACACCTGGATCATATAGCCTACTATACACGTAGATATATGGTATAGCCTATTGCTCCTGGGCTATAAACCTGTACAGCATGTTACTGTCCTGAATACTGGTAGGCAGTATTCGGTAATTGTAATTTAACAATTACAATTGCAATGTAAGGTATCTGTATACCTACATATATCTAAATGTAGAAAAGGTACAGTAAAAATATAATCTTATGAGATCACCGTTGTATCTGTTGACCCAAACGTCATTATCTGGTGTATGACTGCATATAAAAATAAATAACTAAAATCAGCATAAAAATTTTTAAAAATATTTGAGAGATTTGATCATAAAACAAATTTCTTTAAATATTTTAATTTACATAGGTGTGTTGCAAGAAAGATTGATAAAACATTTTTAAATTGATTTTTCTAAGATTTTGAAACGATTTTGTCAGCAAATTATTAATAACCTTCTCTTTCCTTCTAAAAAAAAAATTTCCAAACTTTTACATTAGAATAAAATTCTTCAGGGGAAGTAGTACAGAAGTAAGAATTCAAGCACAAAAAGAAATGACAGTTTTTCAACTGTTAACCTATTTATGTATTTTTTAAAAAATGGATGACGGTGTTTGGCAAATCACTATAATGTTTTTAATCCATTGGCTATATTTAAACAAATGATGACATTTTATTTTAAAATATTAATAATACACTGGAAATTATCTCACTGGTCAATTACTTTAGACGGCAAAATAAAAAGCTGTGAGGGGGTACAAAAATTTTTTTTAAGGCACAGGTGAACAAACGTGAAGACTGCTGCTCTATGGGATGCCTCTAATCTTTAATGATTTTAAAATGGATTTCCTTAATACTCTTCAAGCATCTCTTTTCCAAGTGAATTGGAATTCACTTCCTCACATCAAATATAAATTCAAAAGTGTATATAAAATGTACGTGTACAAACTCCTGCACACCCAACGAACCTGTTAAAAACACTTGGCGTAGGACTGTGATCACGCTCCCTCTCTCTCTCTCTGGTGCGTTCTCTTTCTCTGTCCCGATCACGATCTCGTTCTCTGTCTCTGTCTCTGTCTCTGTCTCGATCTTTCTCCCTTCTTGCATAATAGTCCCACTGCTTGCTGGTGTCCACAAGACTAGGCCATGAAGGAGCAGAACCAGGAAGATGGGGAAAGGCAACTAAAGAAAAAGACATAATTAAAAACAAAGGGTTACAGTACTTAAAAAAAAAAAGACAAAACCTCCCCCAAAAATGTATCATTAGAGCTGGACAGAGAAATAATCATATTGTGAATATCCACAGTACTGGGGGAAGGTCCAGGAACAGATCTTAAAAGACTTAACATACAAGGAAGACTCTTCATTATGCAAGGTGAATAGGAACAAGAATTAGATTGACTACCAGCTTCCCAATATTAAAAATGGGAACCGGAATACATTGGGACATCTTCAAAGTGTTGAGAGAAAATAACTATCAACCTAGATAGATGTACTTATTTAACAAGACCACATTTTAGGAATAAAGCAATGGCATTCATGAAAAATGAGCAAAACTTATAACCAATACTTTACCAAAAGTACTTCTATCAGATATACTTAGAGAAAATTACCCTAGAAAGATGATCTCTGATGAGAATGGCTGAATAAATGGTAATTATATATGCATAGTCAAACAAATTATCCAACAGTATAGGTTTTTTGAAAAATAAAATAACAAACCACAAACAATAGGATATAAGTTGGGAGAGAAAGATTAATGTTTTAAGGTCTCCATATTGATGGAGAAAGGAGTTCAAATTTTATTTATATATTGTTAAGTATGAATAGAAATTGTGAAGAGTAACTACTAAATAAAATTTATACTTTCAAAACAATATATGGAACAATAAAATCACCCAAAAGCTTAGTTAATTCAAAAAAACTTATTAAAAAGGGTGGGGAGTTAAGTTCAAATAGCTCGATTATCTCAATAATAAAAATGGATTGAATTTATCAGTTAAAAGACCAATATTATTGATTTCTACTTTTTAAAAACGTAACTATATTTTGAATACAAAAGACAAAATCACAGAAAGGTTGGAAAACATAGAAGGGGAAAAAACATGAAAAATACTAACAACCTCCAGTTCAAAAATGAATAGCTATATTAATGACAGAACAGATTTATATAAAAAGCATTACTTGGGAAAGAAAGGATGGCTACGTGAATATGGATAATGCAATTCACCAAGAAGACAGAACAAATTTCAACTTCCAGGTAGTTAACAATATTGCGTTAATTTTTAAAGAGTAAAATCTAACAGAAAGGTAAAAATATCTACCATGATCATACAGGATGAACATACTTCTCTTAATTACTGGCAGATTAAACAGATAAAAAAAATCACCACAGATAGAGAAGATCTGCGCAACACACTGTTAATAAAGTTGATTTAATGGATGTACTATAGAGAATACTGCCCATGACAAAGAAACATACGAAACATTTACAAAAAATACACAAATACTTTCAAAGGATGAATATAATAGACAGCATGTTCTCTGACCACCATGCAATTTAAGTTAGAAGTCAAATTTAAAAGTTATGAGAAAATGATTCCCATCCATTTCAAATTAAAAACACATTTCTGATAACTCCTGGATCAAAAAAAATCATCAATTTAAACCATCAGAAACTAAACATAGATTAAAAACAAATCAAAAGTTGAGGGATGCAAATTGTTCTAGAGGGAAATTTAGTCTTAAAACACTATGTCAGAAAAGACTGAAAATAATGAGCTTATTTTCCAATTTAAGAACTCAGAAGAACAGAATAATCCAACAGAAGAGAGATAATAAAGAGTAGAAATCAAGGAAATAGAAAACTGCCACATAATAGAAAAAGGCTGAAAGTTGGTTTTTGAACATCAAACAAAACATGACAAAGTTCTGACAAGATTAAGAAAAAAGAGAATACATAAACATATGATCAGAACCAAAAAGGAATCACAACTACTGACACTGCAGAGATTAAATAATAAAGAAAATATTATATACTTTATACCAAGGCACTTAAAAACTTAGCTGAAATGGATTAATTCCTTAAAAAAAACCCCAAAACCAAAAAAACCTTACCAAACAAAACTGATTCAAGAAGAAAAGAAATCTTGAATACTCTCCTAACTATTAAAGGCATATAAATCAGTACTTTAAAACCTTCCTACAAGGCCAGATGCCTTTTGCAGGTGAGTTCTACTAATTTATAAGGTATAGACCATTCTGGTATTACAATACATAAACTTCCAGAAAAATAGGAAAAACAGAGATTACTCCCTAACTTATCCCATGTGGCTGGTATAACCTTCATACCAAAACCAGGTAAGGACAGTACAAATAAAGGGAAATCATAGGCAATCTTACATACGAACTTAGTGTTTATCGTTAAATAAAAAGATAATCAATTAGGAGCAAGTTAGGTTTATATCAATCAAAAGTAGCTTAATATTAGAAAAATACAGAAATATAATGTGCCACATTAGCAGATTAGAAAAGAAAAACAATTATGATCATCTCAGAAAGCATCTGATAAAAACTCGATATCCATTCATAGTTTAAAAGCCCTTGGAAAATGAGAGGAAGGGAATTTCCTTAATCTGATGTAGGGTTCTATCGAAACCCCACAATTTCTGTGGGGATACGAATGTGCTTCTCTGTTATACTGAACAGAAGGAAATGCAAGTACAGAACTCCTCCCTATTAGTATTTCTGATCTACCACCAAGACTTACAGATTGCACCACATAAATACCTTTGGAGTTCATTCAGTTTTTTCCATCCTCGGTGGTACTGAGTGTATGACATCCTAATTTCTCCCCTGGATTACTTCTGTAGGATACCAGAACATGCCATCCCCAAACATGCCTCTTTAACATAAGGATTGCTCTGAGCTGAAGGCAACTGAGAATCAGAAGTAAGAAAAGCTCTCTAGCCTGTTCCTCCCAAACGCTGCCTAAAAGCAGGACACAAATCTACGAAGGTAAAGGTGTCCCTGCTCGCCTCTCTACCCGAGAGGACAAAAATTGATCACTGAAAATAACTTTAGGCCCTTAGCAGCCTGGAGAAGGCATCAGAGGAAACTACATGACAAACCTGACTAACCAGGCTTGATACACTCTCTCCCTCTCCGCCCCCCATATATATATCTTGCCTTTCCACAACTGGCCACCCCTAGAGATTCAAAGTCCTTTTCTTTTGTCTTGTCACTTCTCTAAATATTTGCTACTCTCTGTTGGAGATGCTATATACACCGGATTTCTAAGCCACCTCTTTGAGAACTACTCATCTCCCAGGTATTTCCCTGCATAGACGAGGTATACATGTTAATAAGCTTATTTTTCTCTTGTTACTCTGCCTTTTGTTATAGGGGTCCATCCTAACTCAGAACTATGAAGAGTAGAGACAAAATGTTTTTTCACTCCTCCACTGTTCTCCCAATCCAAGAAGGCATCTCTGCCACCTCCCACCTTTCTACTCACCCTACAAATCCACAGTTTCCTCACAGTAAGTAGCCGGAATGGAGCAATTTCACACAGAAATCACGGGCTCCTCACAGCCCACACTCCACAGCATGGCTACAATGTCCCGCTTGACCATACACGCGCTACACTCCAGCCACACTACGCCTCTTTCAGTTCACAAAAAGCCTTCCGTGTTCTCGCTCACGCCCACGTCTCTGAATAGCCTGGAAGTCAAATCATCTACCCCTCTGGAGTAGAAGACCCCTCCTCTGTGCTCCCATGACACCCTCTTCTCCTGTCACCTGGCCATTTCCCCACGAGCCTATAAATCTGACGAGGGCAAACACCGTATACAGCTCAGTGTACCCTTAAAGCTTAGTACAATGCAAATCATTTTAAAAATGAATGAACGATCAAGAGATCTAAGCGGTATCAGAAATCCTTGGAATAGACAGAGTTGTCAAGAGTGAACTCAAAAGAGGACCTAGGAATGATTTAGAAGAAAAATTAAACCAGTGAAGGAGAAAGATGAGAAGGTTAGCTGGATGCCTCAAGTCAAGAAACAGAAATAGTACGAACAATAAAGACAAACTGGTGACAAATCCTTTCAGAAAAAGGCAAAATATAAACATCCCTGTTGCGTCACCATTTATTAATTTTTAAAAGTACAACCGATAAATACTTGAAAATTATTCTGTTAAATAACCTTGTAGATACGCAGACCCAGTTAATGCTTTGGTTAATATTTTTAAATTGCTCTGTGAGATGTTATTTTCAACCACGAAAGCACGTTTTTTTAATTGCTTTAAAAATATTTAAGTACTTTACTGACTCAAATGGAATCTAGGCAACTAATAACGATACTTACCGTTGCTATACGGAAATGCACGTGCAGAACGACTATCATAACCAGAGGAATGTCCACTGTTGAAGGAAAAAATGTATTTTTATGTTTGCTGCAAATAAGTTCTGAATTTTAATAGTTTGGTACAAATGGAAAAACATGAAGGCACAATTGTAACTTTTATTCAACCACCATGATTGATGATTCTGTAGTTTTATTTTTTAATACTAAAACATAGGCTTTTAAACTTAAAAACATTAAATCTAACACCTAATTTTACACAAAAAATAGAACTTGATAGTGCCATTTAACACAAATAATCCAATCAATTCAGCTTGATCCACAGGTGAAATAATAGAAACATTTAAGCTAAAAAAAATTTGAGATTTAAAATTCAGTCTTCGAAAATTGTTTTAATAGTTATAAATCAATAATTCAGCCCCACTGACAGGATCAACAAACAATACTTTTTAAGATCTTTGATTGAGAAAACCAAGTATGTGTTTAACAGGGACTTAACAATAGCTCTTATTAGTGATTTCTATCTGCCAAGAATTATGCTGATGCTTTATATTCACTAGCATTTTAAATCTTCATAGCTCTATCAACCCCTTTGGTAAAAAAGGAAAGTGAATCTCAAAACGTTTATGAACCTTGTGTAGCAATACTGTGTGATGATTCCAAAGCCTATGCTGTTAAACACCACACTGCCACCCATGAGGGAAATATTCTTTAGCACAGCATTCCAGCTACCATAAACCATAAATACAGGGTATAAAAACAAGGCTACTGCCATGCAGAATGGATGCACCAACCCTCCTCTGCGGAAGCTGTAATGCAGCAGGCTGTCAAGGAGTAAGAGAGCTTTTTTTTCACTATGGTCCCGTAATAGTTGTCCTTCCCTAATCCCCAAAGAGACATGCATTATTCATGATTTCCAGTAATTTATGTTTGTACTTTCCGCAAAACTGTAGCCCAGTTTTTAACAGTCTAGGAGTTTCTTTAATCAGTGTGTTGTAAATCAAGATACTATTTCAAAATATTATGATTTAGTTTTCTTTGCTCTGCTTTGTTATCAGACTATAGGTCCAACAGCTTATATAAAAGCAACTGACATAGATCTAACTTTATGAATGAAAAGGCAGGTGCTAAGTTTATAAAATTAAATCTTTGAAAACATTAGCAAGATATGTATATGTGACTTTTCTGCCAAAAGACTACCAATGATCAAAAATTCACACTATCTATACTGATTTACCTTTCTATTGTTGGTATAAGAGATGGAGGTGGAGCGCCTGGTGGAGGAGGAAAACCTGAAACATTCAATCATAAGATAAAGAGAGTTAACAGAATGTACGCTTAATGTCAAGAGTGAAACAAAGTTGCTGTGTATCACTAAATTTCTGTGGGGATGTGAATGTGTTTCTCTATGTTATAATGAACAGAAAAAAATGGAGCTCAAACTTATAAACAGATTTTTGGAGCAATAAAACTTTAAATAAACAGTCTGGTCTAACACACAGCACAAACTGAAGAGTCAGGACACCCGGTCTTATTTTCAGCACCACACACAGCCCATTTTGTGAGAATGAGAAAGTTCATCTCAATGCCTTACCTTTTCCATACATAAAACAGTAGTAGTATTGCCACCAGATGTATCATATTTGAAGTATTTTAGAAGAAAAGCAAATAAAATAGCATTTACCTTTCAAAAAAATATTTTGAGAGTTTTAGATGTATAGAAATTTCCTTAAAATGTGTAATTTATAAATAAAATCTTACCAGTAAATATATAAATGCTGAAGGCTGAGAATATCCACCATGAAATATATTTTTAAATAGCACAACCCTAACGAACTATTTTACAAAGAAAGGCACATAATGTAGTTTTTGGATTAGTTTCAAAGGAAAATAATTTGTACCTTTATATCATGAGGTCTGCATTCTCAATAATTCACAATACTTAAATGAAATACCACAGAATAATATGGCTAAAAGGGAGCTTAACAGTTAATCTACTCTACACTTTCAAATTCATACAGGCAATAAAGCATCCCAACAAAAGACTTGAAGATTCCAACTGATGATATCAATTCCTTATGATACTAATTCCTTCCAAATTCAAAAGCCTCACTACTAGGGAAATGCATTAAATTATATAATTTAATCTCTCACAGTACAATTCATACACTGTCCTGCACGAGGACAGTAAGTATTCCACTCTCATGTTCTCTACTATCTTCTAGTTATTTGAAAACACTTCCATTAAGCCATCTCTCTAGTATTCCAAATAAAAATGAATCTCAGTTCTCTGAGCCCTTCTCAAAGGTCCATTTAAATTGATTTTTAGCCCTGCTTAAAACTACTTCAAGGTTTACCAAGCTCTTCACTGTATCCAGTATTAGGATCTAACTCCTCTATTAAACATCCTAAAAGGACACAGTTTAGCAATTGCCGTATTAGCGCTAGAGTCCCCAATCCTATTTTACGCAGCCTCACAACCACATTGCTTTTTAAACTAAACAGACACACCAATAATTTCTTTGACTTTTCCTAAGTCTTTTTCAGACCCATTCACACACCGTGACTCTCTATCCCACATCTGAATACTAGCCTACTCTATCTACACTTCACTGTCTGATTATCAAGGTCGTTTTGAATTTAGACCCACCCTTCCAAGCATAATCACCTCTCACTCTCTTCATACTCCTTGGCTTTTAATGCTAAACTCAGGAAACACACCTGCTATCACGTTTGCTATTACACTATAAAAACAAATAACTGACGAAAATGTAAAAAATCAGCACTGGGCCACATACAAACTTCTACTGATCATGCCATTACAATAACGAACAGTTAGTCACCACTCTAAGAACCACTACCTGACTGTCAGTCCACCTAACTGTTGTACGGCTCAGAAGGTACTTCCTCATGATGTTGAACTAGGCCAGCAGGGTGTAAAAAAAATCATAAACCATAATAAAGCAAGATCAATTAGCCTTCTCTTTCTTGTAATCACTTTATCATATAAAAAATTAATTGGTCTGAAAAGACATTTTTTATAAAAATTTTATTTTATATCCTATAGTTTTCTTCACAAATTGATATGGTGAGAATTTTCTCAGAACCTCTATTTCTACAGAAATGGGTAAGACAGGTATAAGAAAACTAAATATCTTAATCAAAACTGGAATGAAGCAAAGGCAGAGCTGAAAATAGGACCTTGAAATCCCAGTAGCCTACTCCACATTCTAACAGCCATCAACACTGTCCCTCCTGTAACTGTGAGCTTGCAACTTCATGTGTATTAACAATGATGGAGAAAACATGAAAAAAGTTTTACCTGGAGGTGGTACAGTTATTGGAATACCTAAAAAACAAGTGATGAAATTTAATATAGTAATTGGATTTCAGAACCTGTTATGTATTTATGCCATCACCAAAACAAACTTTGAAATAAAAACCCCTCGCCTCATTATCCTGGCTTATTCACTCAAGAGAAGCGTTCTGTTTTCTTGCAGAGGACCAACAATTCCAGTATAACATCCAACTTCCCTGATGAAAACCCAGTCTCACAACTTGGTGACAACTATTTCCCCCGCTAGTTGTAATCACAAATGAAGTTAGATGTCAGTTAAAAAGCACACTTGTGCATACACAGACATCAAACTCCATGAAATTAATGCTAGCTAAATTTGATCATCAATGTCTGATCTTGTCATTTTAATATTTTAATAGGGAAACTGATCTATGAGCTCTTTCTATAACACTGCAGTACAGAATAACTCAAGATGATGATGGATGTTACTCACTTTTGTAAAGCTCAGTATACTGTGGGACACTCAAGTGTTGGTTCAGATTGTTGTACTATTGGTGGCAGAAGTGAGGAAAAGTTAATAAATATTTCCTTTGATTTGGAGGAGGAGAAAAGGGGGTGGAGTCAATTCACAATATACACCCCCAGGGCACATTAAAATAAATGTGAATGATTTACTGCTACAGGTGTCAGCAAATACTAATTTGAGTGACTCTTATTCATTATTTGCATACATTATAAACCTTTAAGAAATAAACTATGTACAAACATCCTCAATTTACACTGGCCAAATGTGCCCTTAAATCCTAATGTAAAATGTATTTGTTAAGTATTAAAATTAAATTCAGCATTTTAAATTTAAGAGACACATGAAAGGCAATTTATGTGGCATGCAAATAAATCGTAACTACTTTCAGTTTAAGAAAAATGACATTTCTGAGTAGGAAAATAGAAAAAAATTTAAAATATCTTCATTCATAAAAAGTCTTATACCATAAACTTTAGTTACATAAGTAACTTCAACACAGCCAGAATGCTCTACTAAATCCTATCTTAAAAACTGCAGCAAAATTAGTCCAAGAGGAAAAAATAATCTAATTCATTAACTAAATGCATGCAGGCAAAAAAAAAAAAAAAAATGAAAACAGAATGGCTTTCAAATGTTTTGTCAATGGAAACATCTGCTAATAATTTTTAATGTTGTGATGTACATGTTTTACCAGAATAAGAGATTTAAAAAAATGTTAAGGCAGGAAATGGCCTTAAAATAAAGACTGAAGCACCTGATTTAACCACACATACAATAAAAAGATATTCTAAACCTACAAAACCGACAGGCCTAAAAAAGATATGTAAAGTAGCCAACGTGTTTCAAAAATCATTAGGCCTCTACAAGTCTACTACACTGACCCACAGTTAATAGCAATTCTTACCCATGCTGAGGTTACTTTGCTGCTTCTCAGTTTACTAAGCTAAAAGAATCCAGCAAACAATACAAGCTAGCAGAGTTCCAGACTCCAAACTAAATGGGAAAATTAAGGACAGCAGAGCATTAAATGTTCTTAATATGTATTATTACCTAATTTTCTTTAGAACAGCATAGATTTTTTTTAGACTACTGAACTTCACTATTTGATCTAGTTTTCAAATTTAAATACATGATTCTTTTCGCTGTACCAAAATCAACCACCCACTTTACATACGATAAGCCCAATAACTTTACCTAAATGAACATACGAGCAGCATGTATTTCAGCTAATGCTTACTACAGCTCACTAAAATGTAAATTCATGCAAAAAAAACTGAGGAACTAGTCAGCCCCTTCAAAATTTAGTACTCAAAAACAGTGAAGTTGTGAAACTTTGACAAAACACAAAGATAAAAGCCATGTGACCGAATTATTAAGTCTGCTACAAAGGTAGTTAAAATTGCAGCCTGCCTTTAATGTTGATTTCACTACAGCAGCATCATAGACAGATAAAAAACAACCAGCTGGAATTACACAATCAAAGAAAAAGTATGCTATGTACGGTACGCCTTCCACAACACCACGTATCAGAAAGTTGGCATGGGAACTAGGAAGGGACCTTTCTGTGAGACCTCTATTTTGCCTATTATTTCAGTGCAAATCTTTATGAGTAAATGTTCACTGAAACAGGACTACAAAGCTGATGAAACACTGTACAACCAATTCTTTGACAATTATCAAATGTTATTTTCAAATGGCAATTAATAAAGTTCAATATGTGATATCAGGTAAGGCTGAAATCATTCTCATCTAAAAATCACTATTTAGTATTTGACTTGTGTTAACAAAAGAGAAATAGTGTAAGGGAAGAGAAAATTTGTCTCAAAAATCCCTGTCCTTTCTCCACTCAACACCTCCACCTTCCTGGCTAACACGCACACTGCCTAACCTAGCCATTGAACTTGAAACATACAAAAAGTATTGTGTTACTTGCCTATCCTTTATCTGTAAAATGAACAGAAAAAAATATTTTCCTGGAAAGCCATACATAATAGTAGTAAAACTAAGATTTCCACTATTGGCCAACAACGTTTGGAAGTAATATTCAGGCTCTCACAGACTCAATAGGTTAGTGGTATTAAAATGAGCATGTATCAGAATCACCTGGACAGTCTGTTAAAACACAGATAGCTGGGCCTATTCCCTAGAATTTCTGATTCAGAAGATCTGGAATGGGGCCAGAAAATTTGTATTCCCCCAAATTTTCCAAGAGATAATGTTGTTGGCCTGGGACCATGCTATGAGGATCGCTAGATTAGATTCTAAACCTCCCTCCAAATTTCACTGCTGAGCAACTCAATACAGATGAAATCAATCCCATTGCAACTTTTTATGAAACAAACAAAAGCATCTACATGTGACACTTAAAGTAAAATAGTATAACAAGCCTACACTATTTGGAATTCTCAAAAGAGAACAGGATTTAATTTTTCCAGTTTGTAATGCATATTCTTAAATACAAAATGGGGTTTAAGGGAGACCTGAAATCATATTTGGGAGCTGGAAGGAACTGAGACAGAAACAGAAAGGCGGCATTTCTACTAAACATCGTATTAAAAAGAATTCACCTATATTAAAAATACCCACAACATTAACGGTGGGCTCTGAACTTAAAAAACTAAACAAAGATTGACACATTTTCAATGTATTCCATCATTATTTTGTATAATTAAGGCAAAATAGACAGCTTCCAACTCTCCTGGCTCTCAATGATCCCTACCCTTCTGGTATTTATGTCCTATCTTGAGTGTGGGCGGGACGTTAGGACTTATTTCTAACACACAAAACGGATTTATTAATAAAAATGATAGGCTGTCACTTCCATGGCTAGGTTACAAAAGACAGGATTTCTATTTTGCTGGCAGCCTCTCTATTGCCTTCTTGGCTTGCAATGCTTTGATGAAGCAAGCAGCCAAGCTGGAGAGGACCACAACCACGGAGGAACTGAAGCCCTCTCAGTCCAACAGCCAGGATAGAAATGGATCTTTTGTTTTTCATTTTTAGTTTCCTATTGGCCAAACCCAGGAACTAAATCCTTGTAATAAAGAGTGGAGTGAACTTGGAGATGAATACTTCCTCAGTCAAGCCTTTAGAGATGACTATGAAATCTGAGAGAGACCTTGAAGCAAAGGACCCAGATCCCTGACCCACAAAAAACTGTTCAATAATAAATGTAAGCTGTTTTAAGACACTACGTTCTGGAGTGATTTGTTACACAGCAACAGAAAACCAATACATGCAATAACCACCTATCTTTTCTCTATTAAGTTCAAATGAAAGAAAAACACACGGCAGAATTATGTAAACTATGCTTCCTATTTCTCACAATTTCAAATACTATCAGCACTATTATGTAAGAAATAGAATAACCTGATCACTTTCTTAAGTCTCACCAATTTCTTCTTCAAAGTCATCAAACTCAGAAGTAAGTTTTACACAAAGGAATTGAGTACAAAAAATCGAGGTTTACAAAAATCTTTAAATATCACCTTCTAACAGAAATGCTTTTCTATAGATCAGGATTTTTTAAAATTTATATACACACAAAAACATCATCTACTACCTACCTTTTTTTTTTTTTTGAACAAAAACCAGAATGTAGAATACTGTAAACCCATTTCTTAATAATCAAAACAATTAATTACAACAAGGTACAAAAAAAGGATGGAAGCAATTTTAAGGAAAAAATAGTGTTAAAAAGCGCTATGGTCATGAAACAAAGCAACCAAAATGTTACCAGCATACTTCATATCTAAAAGGTAAAAAAGATAATTTTTTTTTTTTTTTTGAGACAGAGTCTCACTGTGTTGCCTGGGCACTAGAGTGCCATGGCGTCATGCTAGCTCACAGCAACCTCAAACTCCTGGGCTCAAGCGATCCTCCTGCCTCAGCCTCCCGAGTAGCTGGGACTACAGGCATGCGCCACCATGCCCGGCTAGTTTTCTCTATATATTTTTGGTTGTCCAATTAATTTTTCTATTTTTAGTAGAGACGGGGTCTCGCTCTTGCTCAGGCTGGTTTCAGAACTCCTGAGCTCAAAGAATCCGCCCGCCTCGGCCTTCCAGAGAGCTAGGATTACAGGCGTGAGCCACCGCGCCTGGCCAGAAATACCAATATTTTTATACAGAATTTGTAAAGGAGTTGATCTCTACCAGCTCACATATAATCACAAAATGATTGTAAGAGCAGTGCAAACAGAAGGCAGATGTTAAACTATAATTAGAGTCTTCAAAATGCCATGTAAATGGTGTACTAAAATTATAATTATTATAAGGGGAGCTTCCATGGGTGAAAAAGACATTCAAAAATTAATGTCCTAAGGAAACTTTTAATCTGTTAAATTTACATTTAAATTAATTTGAATTGTCCCAGAAAATACTATTTATTACAGATAATTAGCATTATTCCCTATCTTGAGTTTACTGAAAATACCGATAGGCAGTTTCTGCTTTTAAGAGACAGGGTCTCGCTCTGTCAGCCAGGCTGGAATGCAGTGGTGCAGTCATAGCTCTCTGCAACCTTGAACTCCTGGGCTCAGGCAATCTTCCCATCTCAGCCTCCCAGTAGCTGGACCACAGGTGCAAGCAACCATGCCCAGCTAATTTTTTAATTTTTTGTAGAGACGGGGGACTCGCTATGTTACCCTGACTGGTCTAGAAATGCTGGGCTCAATGGTCATCCCATCTCAGCTTCCCAAAGTGCCGGGATTATAGGTGTGAGCCACCACACCCAGCCTGTTTTGTTTTTTTGTCGTTGTTGTTGTTAATACAGAAAAACACAACAAGAGAATGAGTACAGTTCTCAAAAACTTCAAGATATGTACTTCTGGAAAATGCTTACATTTTTGGCAAATAGGGCCAGTTAATATGAGGTAACCTGTTGGGTAAGACTAAAAATCCATGGCACTATAAAATTAGCTTAACAAATGTTACATTCATAAAATAGCTTCTCAATTAAAGGGATAAAACTATACTTCCTCAAGAGTACTGATGACATTCATCCAATACAGGCCAAGGTTCTGCCAAAGCAACAGTTCTCAAAGTTTTATCCAGGGATTCCTGATGGTCCCTGAGACTCTTCTATGGAATCTACAAGGTAAAAACTACTTTCATAAAATACTAAGATGTTATTTGCCTTTTTCATGCTCATTTTCTTACAAAGTGTACTGTGAAGTTTCCCAGAGTCTGCATGACTTGTGATATCACAATAGATTTAATGCAGAAACAAACAGGAGAACCCAGCTTTTTTCTATTAAGCCACATAGTAAAGAGATTTACAAAAGTGCACAACAAAGCCACTTCTCAGGAAATTTTTTTTGTTTAAAAAAAGTTATTTTTCACAAATAATTTTTTATATTAACATGTAATGAGTTTATTATGAGTTTATGTATGAGTTTAAATAAATATTTTAATTTCTCAGTTTCAATTTCTAAATACAAAAAATTAGGTAGATATAACACACATAAACAGAAGCTCTTTGGGGTCTACAGTAATTTTTAAGAGTTTTTTAAAGAAGATACGGAAGTCTGTAACCAAACAGTTTGAGAACTACTATGCTAAAGAACCAGATTGCTAACAGAAAAATAATCTAATGAGAATGCAGGCCTTAGAGAAAATGGAGAAGGACCCCAGGTGTGAACAGCTCGCCACCCCTTCCACCACTCCAGTGTATCATCTCTAATCCAAAATCAAGATATTTAAGAAACAACAAGACTTTTGAGTTCATACAATTAGTAGTATACCTAGTAAGATACTGATCTATATGACAACAGTCTTTTAGGAAGGAATCTACTCTTTTCCTAAAAGAATCTTATACCTCTGATATCTAGTAACAGCCAAACACTACAGTCAACTTCAAAAGCAGAGATGCCTTGTTTGTGGTCCAGAGTAGCTGGGCTACATCTTAGTAAAGCAAAGAACCTTCAACTTAGTAGAACTCTACTACTGGGATAGATTTCAAGTGCTTCGAAGACCTACAGAACCAGTCATATGAGCCTATAGTTAATGCAACAAGAAATGAGTCAAATTTGCCTTCTATCCTTTAATAAACTCCATTATCAAAAATGAAGATAAAAAAATGAAGATAAAATATGATTATACTAAAGTAAATTAACATTTAAAAACCTAAATTAAAAGCCTACCATAAAGTTAGTTCACAATCATTAATTAAATTCTATCATTTCAGAAACAAAATAAGTCAAACACAGACAAATATATGATTCCACTGATACGAGGTACGAAGAATAAGTAAATTCATAGAGACTGAAAGTAGAACAGAGGTTAACAGGGACCGGGAGGAGGGGGAAAGGAGTTAATGTTTAATGGGTAAAGAGTTTTTGTTGGGGATGATGAAAAAGCTTTAGGTATAGATCACGGTGATGGTTACACAACGCTGTGAATGTATTTAATGCCAATGAATTGAACACTTACAAATGGTTAAAATGATAAATATTATGTATATTTTACCACGATAAACAGGCAAACACAAAATCACCTGCCCTATAACATCTTTCCAATTTTACAATTTTTCTTCCAATAACCAAGTATTTCAAAACTGACTTATTCAGTTAAACACAGACTTCCTAACACAAATCAGGCAAATAGTAAAACCTTGACTCGATTTTTTTAAACAAAAATCTAATTCCTGCTCTTTACGATCTCCCTAACTTCCCCACCCATAAATATATATGCATATACTTTGACATCCAGGAACTGCTTTAAAAAAAAACAAAATCTTCTCAGATATGTTACTGTGGTAAATACACATAACATTTTCCTGCAGTAGATACTGATTCATTTCAACATAGTTAATAAAGAAAATAGACTTTCAAGAAAAACCACCTGGGTTAGAATTCTGGTTCTGCTATTTTCTAGCTATTACCTGAATTCCTTAAATCTAGGTTTCTTCATCTATAAAACCTGAATATCTACTTCAGATGATGTTCAGGAATCAGGTGAGTCAATATACGGGATGTGCTCAGAACAATACTTTCTTTCGAAAGTAAGCATTCAGTAAGCATTAGCTATTCTACTATTACTCAGAAGCAGCATGAAACCACACTAATGTATTTCTGAAAAAACTTAATAGAAATTATTTTCTGGCTCACTAGAAAATGAAAATAACAGATTTTCGAAAAATTATCAAAGACCTTAATCAACCAGTATATGTTTTCAAGCTACCATGTGTATGGCTATAAAAGGAACCACATTAAATAATTTTGCACTCCCAGATATACACCCCATTTTTGTTGTACTCTAACGAAAATTTATTATGGCCAGAAATTCTTTGTCCTGTGTTACTAAATAAGGTTTCACATATGTTTGCAGATGTGTGTTTGAGGGGGAGAGAAAACAATACATCTGTCCTCTTCTGTCGATTACTTGACAGGAAAATCCTTTGGATGGGAGCTCTCTACCATTCATAACTGTCAAGGAGTAAACTGCCTACTTATGCAATGAGCCATGTCTGTAAACCTCCAAGAGGAGTTGACCACAAAGTTCATCATCCAAACCAGAGCATTTCTAAGGATGAATAATAATAATTATGCTGGCATAAAAGATATAAAATAGGACTGTTCCAGGCAAATCTGGATTTATGGTCACTATATTTAAAAAAAAAAAAAAAAAACTGCTAGCACCCTAAAACACAAGAATAATACATCACCACTGTATTTGTTTTGTCATACTTAGGACTTTAGTTTTAAAAACTTATGTTAACAAAAGCAACATTAGAATACATTTAAATCAATTCTTTAAAACATATTTTTTCCTTTTCCTTTCAGTATTTCTAAAGAAAGCAGAAAAGAAAACTCAAGGTTTTCTCTAAGACAAACGGAGTACCTTTTAAGGCAATACTTAAAAAGACTCCTGAGTCACAGCTTTCTTTCATCAGCTTCTTGTGACTCTTAAGGGGATTTAAATTATAACAAACTATAGAACATAGTCTAACCATGCGCTTCTGAGGTAAATGGTAACTGAAAATTGTCTTTAACCAGGCTGTGCATTCAGCCGGTTTGTATCTATGCAGCCATACTGCTGTTTAGAGCCAGTGCCCATTCTAATTATATCAACTGTCAATCTGAAAGTCACCTCTGGTGTTTTTATTTTATATATGTGTATATACGCACATATATATATGTGTGTGTATATATTTCACTCAATTAGGTAACATATTTAGAGAATGCCAAGTATACATAAGACACTGTGACTATCATTGCAGGGAAACAACGATGGAAATACATAGCTTATATTCTGCCTAACGGCTCACAGTCTAGTAAAAATAAGGAGTAATCCAGTCTCAACTTCCAAATATTTGGTTTTAATATGAATTGGTATCCCCCAGTATATAAGCCCCAGTTAGGGACTGCTGAAAGTAACATTAGAATTCATCTAAATCTGTATTCCTTAAATGCTGACAGCTTATGGAAATATAATCCAAGAATAAGCAACAAAGGAAATCTAAATAGGTATAAAAATATGAAAAGCACATAGCTGAGAATTATCATCAGATAGATTCAGCAACAGAAAAATAATCAGCAGCATTCTACAGTATAAAGCCAACAATAATCCAAACAGTATTTGAAGATTTGTTATACTTATAAACAGAGGCTATGTGGCAAAAAAGGGAGTAATTTTATCATTTTGGAAAAAAGTAAATTTCCAGATAATGCCATTGCCAGAGCTTCTGGATACTCTTATACCAGCCAAGTATTTATTTTTTCATCTTTAATTCATACCACTTATCTACTACTTAAATAAACAACTAGTATTGAACAAATAAAATGTTAGCTACCTGGGGATATATTATTAGCTAGTCAACGAGGAAATTCTTTCATTTCGTCATCTGCAATGACATGCCTAAACCTGGAGGACATTATGCTAAGTGAAATAAGCCAGACACAGAAAGACAAATACTGCGCAATCTCACTTATGTGTGGAGTCTAAAGAAGCTGAACTCGTAGAAGTAGACAGTAAAGTGGTGGTTACCAGGAGGCTGGGAGGTATGGGTGGAGAATGGGAGATGATGCTCCAGGGTACAAAGTTTAGGTTAGATAAGAGGAATAAATTTTAAAGATCTACTGTACAACATGACTAGTTAATAATAACTGCATACTTCAAAACTGCTAAAGATTTTAAATGTTCTCACCACAAAAAATGATAAATATGTGAGGTGATGGATATGTTAACTAGCTTAATTTAATCATTCCACAAGGTAAACACAGATCACATCATCACACTCTACCCCATAAATATATACAATTATTTGTCAATTAAAAATAAAATTTTTAAAAATTTAAAAAGAAGAAAATTCTTTCAAGTCACCTTTAGTACCTAGTAAAGTTTAAATAAGATTACAAAGCAATCTAGCATAAGGACTATTATTACAGACATTAATCATCTTTAGTCTCATTAATCAAATAAATTCAAAACTTAATTATTTCTACATTTTATCTCTTTTTCAGAGAATAAAGGACTCATTTAAGAATCACACCAATCCTCCTCATGAATCACATAAGTCCTTTTTCATTTGGTTAATATTCAGTACATTAACGACCCCAGAATCACAGGTCCAATCCCAGCTTAGAGTTTGTGTTTAATTTAGTTGTTGGAACAAGAAATTCATTGACCTTTAGAAAGAACGCTGTGTGGAGTAAGGGCCTCTAACCTACTCCAGTCTTCTCTTCCTCAATTTTTGAGAGAGCAGATTCTCTAAAGCCACAAGTCATTTTTCATAATATTTTTCTTATCCTTTTTGAGAGTAGAGGAGACAGTGGAAAGAAATCAAAGGTGTTGAGGATGAAGGGCGGAGGCAGTAGCTGACGCTTAGAGGCAAGGATGAATACGTTAGGAAGGACTAGTCTGACCGTTTATTTGGCTCTGTGCTCTGATTACAACCGGCACCTCAAAACAAAGACAGGTCTCTTACAAATGCAAAGTGAGTGAGAGTATATGGCTCTCTAGTATAAACTGTTTTTGTTATTAGGAAGTAAATCCTAATACATGTCTCATAGGTATTCTGATTAAGATCAGCAGCTAATTTTTATGCCTTACTACTGGCATTCTCCTTATGAAAAACTAATTATAATCTCAATCATTCTTGTTAAGTTTCATAAAAATTTGGCTAAGATGGATAAATACTGAAAACTTATTGGGAATACAGTAACAAAGACCACTGGATGAAAGATTGAAAGAATAATAAAAATAAGATTTAGGGATTATTTGTGAATTTTTTTCTCTATTACCAAGGACCTGGTTTTTAATAAAATAAAAGTAGCTAAAAATACCAATTACATTACTTTTCTGTCTTGTTTAAAAGAAGTAAATACCAGGTATTTACCCAATAGCAATCTCCTAAAAGGAAACCAACATAAAAAAGAAAGACCAGACTGAAATTTTAATTGCAATCTCTTCAAAGGATATAATTTTTTTTTTTTTACCTATTCTAATTCTAAAGGTATCTTTAAAAATTTTTTCAAGATAAGTTAACATGTGGCTTATAATTGGATCTGGATTTATACATTTACTATTGGCGACTTTAGTTTGGGGATTACTATCATGTTTCTGGATCACGATTTCAGTATCTGTACATTCTCTATTTTAGAATATTTTCTCTTTGCTATATTGAAATAGCAAGACACATGTATCTGTTTCAGGATGAATCTGTTGAAGACTTACCATAATAGATATTATATCTATTACTTCTAATGCAATGCAATCAATCAAGGCATTATTTCACAGTATGTATTTTGTTAAATTCAAAGAAGAAACATGGGTTCTTTTTGCTTCGAAATCAAATGTCTTTACTGTTTACCTGGTGGTGGAATCAGAGGTGGAGCAGTGCTGACAGACGGAGGAGGTGGAAGAAATGGAGGAGGTGGAAGGTGGGTGGGAGGAGCTCCTGGAGGGAAAAATGGAGGCGGTTTGCTAAAATTGTTGTCTACTTCAGTAGCGGATCTTTCAGAGAGGACCTAGAAGCACAACAGAGTTAATTAAAAAGATGAGTAAATGTTATTATCTAAGATTAATCTTAGTAAATTAATTTCATTTTATCTAAGAAACAAAGTAAAAGCTTGTTTAATTCATATACATATATTTTTGGGGGGTAGTAATAGTTCTATGTTTATATATGTATAGCTATATATACTCACATATATACACTCACATACACACTTTTTAAAATGTGCATATTCAAAGCCTAGGAAAAACAACTGGATCATTACCTAAAAAGATTCTTAATAAAAAGTAATTAGGTAATAAAAACATTCCAAACAGAAAACAAGTACTTTATAAATAAAAGGTAACAAATAATCTCTGTCACCCAACCAAAGTTAAAGTATTCAAGTTCAGGCAATGTAATCATTAATCATGGATACTAGCCTTAAGAAATTAACATGGCAGCAGGTCAGACATTCACTTTACTAGGGCCTGTCACCACCAGGTCGCAAAGAGACTGTCAGGCATGCATCAACAGGTTGCAAGTAATAGGAAGCAAGAAAACTGAATAACTTTTTCATGTGAGCCTTGTAAATTTAAGAACAAGGGTTTATGCTTGAAAAATAGTGTTTGCAAAATGCTTATCTGTGTGAACAGGTAAGGGACTAATACCATTAGAAACACCCCAAACCTACTGAAATAAAACAGCAAGCAAAGTGGCACCTAGAAATCTGGACTTTTCACAAGTTCCCTGAGTATGTGTAACAGGTTTGAGAAAAAGCAAAACCAGCCAACATAATGTTGTGTATGTAATTTATGCTTCTCAAAATCCTTGTTGACTAAACTGTATCATTTTACAGTCCCTCTTTTCATTAACTTTTCCTACAGTTAAGTATAGTCATTTTTGTAAGGTTTATGCTGATAAGCTATTTCTTAAAGTAGAGAACAATTATTTTAAGAAATCGTGACATTTTAATGGTGAAGGGAAAGAAAAGAGAATTATCTTTCACTTTAGAAATGATTCGTCTTTAAAGATGCTGAAAAGAACATCTTACATTAATAATTTACTGAAGGTAAGAATTAAAACACCTTGGACATTTTTAAAGTACTCAGAAAAAGGGAATGAAAAAAGCATAGGCAAGCTGAATAGTCGGAAGTCACAGTTTTACTAAAGTTCTAATTATTCAGCTTACTCGTAACTCACCTTCCTTCATTTTTTTTTTGACTTGAAAACAAAGGACCTCTACCCACCCCTAGAAATGTCACAGTAAATAAATTATGGTATATCCGTACAATGAAGCTATCATGAAGAGATTTTAAATCTTAGTTGTAAAAATAATATAGGCCGGGCGCGGTGGCTCACGCCTGTAGCACTCTGGGAGGCCGAGGCGGGTGGATGGCTCAAGGTCAGGAGTTGGAGACCAGCCTGAGCAAGAGCGAGACCCCGTCTCTACTAAAAAAAAATAGAAAGAAATGACCTAGACAACTAAAAATATATATATAAAAATTAGCCGGGCATGGTGGCGCATGCCTGTACTCCCAGCTACTCGGGAGGCTGAGGCAGGAGGATCGCCTGAGCCCAGGAGTTGGAGGTTGCTGTGAGCTAGGCTGATGCCACGGCACTCTAGCCCGGGCAACACAGTTAGACTCTGTCTCAAAAAAAAAAAAAAAAAAAAAGATAATATAAAAAACAGCAAATTATAATTTTAGATTAAAAAAATATACAAAAACATAACAGTATCCCAATTTTGCTTAGTAATAAGGAAGCGATATACCAGAACGTTAAGAGGGGTTATCTCTAGGCAGCAGAATCATCAGTGATCTTTTTCCTCTTTAAACTTTTCTCATATTCCAATTTTTTGTTCAATGAACATATATTCAGGTTGAGCATCCCTAATCCAAAAATCTGAAGTCCGAAATGCTGCAAAATCCAAAACTTTTGAGCACCAAAATTCCATCACAAGTGGAAAATTCCACACCTGACTTCATATGTGATGGGTGGTCACAGTCAAAATGCAGGCCCACAACACAGTTTATTCAGGGTTCCCAAGGGAAAAAGATTTTAAAAATTAATAAATTATTATAACAAATTATTCATGAAACAAATTTCATGTTTAGACTTGGGTCCCATCACCAAGATATCTCATTATGTATATGCAAATATTCCAAAATCCAAAATATTCCAAAATCTGAAACATATCTGGTCCCAAGCATTTTTGATAAGGGATATTCAACCTGTATTTATAACAAGGAAAATGAAAAAACCTTCCTACAAAAGATCCAGAGATTAAAAATTCTACACAGAAATGCCTTTGTATAAATATAAGGATGACTGGTTCCACCTTTTAAATCTCTCTGTAGCACCTAAAACACAGCATAACACTACGAATGTTTATTAATTAAATTAGAATTCAGAAATAATCTTCCAGTTAAAACAACTGTTTATTTTTTAATACTAAACCTGTATATTGCTGTTCTCATTTGCTCGTCGCCTTCCTTCTACTCGGCTGATAGTTATAGTCTGACCAATAACATCAATTGCTCCAGGTAATCTCCTGTAACATAAAAATTGAATCAATTCAGTTTCACCTAATTAGGTGTTTGAAAACTAATAAAAATATTAAGAAGAAATGAATGCAATGTATATTAAAATAGAATCAGTTCACAACAGACTTCCAATGAGTTGGAAACTCACTACTTTGTGCTGTTTTATTAATAAGCTAGAACCAACACACCCAACAATGATCATAATGCTACATTTTAAGTAGCTTTTCTTCTAAATGTACTATTTTTTAATAATTTCCAACTGAATTATCTTTGTGAAATTGAATTAGATAGCAAATGCTAGACAAATGGAAATAAAATTTCTTGGACACTGTAACTGTGACACATAATTCTATTATAGAAACTTTAAAAATTCTACAAAAAGGCTTGAAAAGAAATAATGCTTGTTTTCACACACAGGATATTTTTCTTAGTGATATATTACAAGCATTAAAAAACATAAAAAGGGAACCAGCTTTCCATTTCTGATAACTTACCTTTAGATAGAAAAATTCAAATATTTAAATACTTGCCCTACTTCCAATATGAGGATATGGAAAAATAGTCTACCACAAAACAATGTGGCAAATTTAATAGAAAAACCTAGTAAGTTATATTAAAAAATTAAAATAACAGTAAAAGCCACTGTGTAGCTGAAGAAGGACTTTATAAAAGTATACATGCCTAACAAAATACAAAAGTCACTTGCAGAAATAGGCAATGAAAAGTGGATGCAAGTTAGGTGAATTTCTCTTCATTTATATTTCAGGTTTGAACATTTTTGTATTTAAAACTTTACAGAACTAAAACATGGATCCTTCCAGCCACCAGGTTAGGTTCCTAAAATGACTAATAACAGCACTACCATTTGTTGAATGCCTAACCTGTTATACAGAAACCTCACAAAAACTCTCAACTTAAAAATTACTGTATACTTGTTAGAGATAACAAAGCCAAGGTCCAGAGTGAAGTCATTGACCTAAGAAATAATTAAATGGCAAAACTAACTTTCAAACCTGAGTTTTTCAAAGTCTACAGACCCCTTCCCATTAGGTATGCTTCCTTCTAGCAATTCTCCTTTGAGAAATTTAAGAACTTTCTAGAAACCATGAGTTAGTGAAAGTTTGTCTCAATTGGACCTTGAAACACTCCACAAATAATTTTATGCTCACAAAAATAAAGACAGCCCTACAAGAAGAACATAATGACATCTGAAATGTCTTCAAGAACATAGTCAATTCCCATTTACCATCTCTTACCCACTTAAGACTTTCTTTCTCTGCAATTTCAGTAAAAAAAATACTCAAGCCTTTCTAATTTATCTATCCATCCATCCATCCATCCATCCATCCATCCTATTTTTAGTAGAGAAAGGGTTTTGCTCTTGCTCAGGCTGGTATCGAACTCCTGACCTCAGGCAATCCTCCCACCTCAGCCTCCCAGAGTGCTAGGATTACAGGCATAAGCCACCAAGTCCAGCCTTAAGCCTTTCTAATTTCATGCCTAGATCACTGACCTCTGAGATTCCCTCATGACCCCTAAGACCAAGAGTGATTTCACTTAACTTATATCCTCCAATACAGTTGGGGAAATATTCTAATATTTACACATTAGAAAGATGCAAATAACTAATATAAAACGAACATTTCTCCAATTTCTTCTCTAAAACTTAAAATAATTACAAAGCTACACCCACAACTTCGTATCAAAGCACATGCCATCAGCCCTCTGATACACATACATCTCAGATTCCAACATCCTACCATATCATACACACAGGTATGTATTCTGAGGGCAGGATCTTCCTCACCATTGACTGCTACCAAGACTTCATCGTCAACAGCTTTACCTCTACTGTACTAATTTCCTTTCATACTCTTTTCAATTCCTATCACTGGAGTTGCCCCTCTCCACTTTTAAATTTATTCCCATCAAGAATGAATTCTCCCGCATTTGTCTGGATTTGAAATTTACATCGCAAATTCCCCAAATTGTTAAAAGAAGTAAAAATTAAACCTACATAGAAGATTCTAATTTTTCTGTTAAGGGGAACGACTTCTACAATCTGTCTTTTACCATTTGTTTCTAAGGACTTCTGGGTTCCAAAAATTCTTGGACATATGGGAGCATTCATCTCTTAAGGTTTATATTAAATATGGTCAAAGAAGTCTAAGTAGTTTTTTCAGATTTAAATGGATTATTTAATCACTAAAGATTCAAAACAGCAACCACTATGTTTCTAAAAACATAAAACTGAGAAATCAGCCTTAAGAATTGTATGTTCCTAGAGGGAGTTCAGAAAATTGCAATTCCTACATTTTAATAACACCTTTTCCAGGTATTTTTACCATATAAACTGATTTACCTTAATCAGAAATGTGACATTTACCATTTTGCTCAGAAATGTCTCATGACAGATACATAGTATGTACCAAAGTAACAAAAAGCATGTAATATTTAACACTGACAAATAATTTAAAACTCCAATATTATTCTGATGCCACATTATGGAAAAATATTGAACCATATTATTCCATGAAAGTTCTTGACGGACAGCTTTTTATTTCATTGCATAAAAAGATTTAGTAGAGTTTCACTGTGAGGAAATCTACTGTAACTTACATTTCCACATAGCACAGGTTTAACTGGGCCTACAAACTTTTTCAATATGGTACACAGCTAATGCTATCATAATTCTCTTCTCCACGCTGAACTCAATCATCTAGTAAAAAGCTGAGAAAGTCAGAAACTAACCAAACTGATATTTGAGTTAATCTACAGTTTAAATAGGCAAGTGAATGTTCACAAGAGCCTCACCTTTCCCTCTTGGCACAGATGAATATAAAAACATCTCTGAAATTATAATGGAATTAAGTTTAAAATGTCATGTTTTGATGATTCTGATGTCCCAAGGGGGTTTGAGGGCTGCTTGCAGACATGCAACAAAAGTATTTAAATGACAAATCAGGACCAAGGGAAGATAGCCCAAAGGTTAGTTGCTAACCCTTGGCCATAAATTTATCTCTGAGTTACTTTTTCTCAGCAGCCAAAGCAAAGGACATGATTCATAACAAAAGTCTTTAATGTCCATAAGATAAAAACAAAATATTACCTCTGAAGATTGCTTTTCCTGGTAAAAATAATAGCTAGCATTTATTGAGCACCTGCTGTGTACTAGGTAAGCACTGTTTTAAGTACTTTATATATATTTACTGTTCATAATAATCCTATAGGTAGCAACTATTATTATTGCCATTTTATAGATAAGAATAAAGAGAAAAGATTTCTTCTTTCAGTCCACTTTAAGACAAATATAATGAAATAAAGTAGTTTTTAAGCTTTACTGATCACAAAACACAGTGAGAAATATAATTTGCATAGCAATTCAGTATACACGTATTACATAAAAATTAAAAGGTTCATGAAATACTATAAAGAAAAAAGTGTAACATTAAAATCAAATATGATTTTAATATTTAACTACAACATAGAAAAAAGCAAAATAATACAAAATCAAGAAATATTGGTTGAGACCACTAAATTGACTTTACAACCCACTAATGGATTGCCACCTTATGCTTTCAAAAACACCGAAATAAAGATAAAATCTCCAATATCACTACAATAAAAACAAAAGTGAATTTCACAGAGCTGTTTCTCAAAATGTTCAATGCTGAGTGAAGCATAACAATGTTCAATTCAATAAACGCAATTTAATCAGGGGAAGCAAAACAATGTGGTCTGAGTATTTAGCCCTCTTCATGGTCAGATTTGATCTATGGATTATACTGCGCTTTTTACACCAAGAGTTCAAGTTTTTAACTAGCATACAATAGTTCTCTATAGAGGATCAGGAGGTGTCTGAACCTAAATACATACATGTGTATACATGTAATTTTCGAACAAGAGTCCACAGTTTCTAGCCAATTTTCAAATGGGTTATTGCTTCAAAGAAAAGTTCAGAACCACTATTCTAAAAGAATGGATGAATCACATCTTTGTGGAAGTCTAAGAGCTTCTAGTAAGAATTGGGCAGCAGACAGTAGTACAAAGGTTTATTCTCTAAGGAAAGAACCTAGAATGTGGCTATTTCATAATTCCAAGTTAGAGACAGATGCACTTGGTATGATGTCTAATTCAGGTCATATACCTAAATAGATGGCTGCAAACAGTTCTGCATGGAAACTGGTATAACATCTTTTAAACTACTTTAGGAAAAAGATTGAGCCTTGAAAGACATACAGGATGGATTTCAACATAGGATGGGAAGGTAGGACATGGTAGATGGAGGGAAGAGCATGAGCAAAGAGAAAGGACGTGGGGAAAATATGTACGGGATTTCTAATCTACTTGCTTGCAACAGAAACACGATCCACTTTTGACAGTGGTTACCACCCAAAGATTTTCGAAGCAGCAGAGAATATAAATGAGACTCACATAAAGGAAAGGACTGTGTGAGGCTGTAAAATGCTATGCAAATAATCAGTTCCCATTATAGCTAAATCTGTCATTTTACTTCAAAACCCAAGGTGCCCAGCTAGCACTGGATTTTAATCTTTATGCCAACCAACCAAGAATCAAGTCTTCAAATCAGTGGTCTTCAACCTTGCCTGTACATCGGAATCATCTGGGAAGCTTTTGAGAACAGTGATGCCCACAGTGTACACCAGACTACTTAAATCAGCATCTCTAGGGCCTAAGCATCAATGTTTTAAGCTTCCCAAGTAATTACGATATATAGCCAAAGTTGCAGACTACAATTTAAAGTAGCTGATAATAATTAATATTTAACTCTGTATTATCCAATAAATACAAAGTCATACCCATCAAGGTCTGGTAATTAAGGTATAGCTAGCATTTGTTACATATTTTTATGCTGATCTTTCAGTTTTATAGACTGACATGTATTGCCTCTAAACCTGTTTTGCTTTCACAAGCACAAGAATAATTTTCTCCATAGTGCACGCACAATTTATAAAGAAAAGTTAATATATTCTAACGTTTAGGTGAAAATTTATTAATGGAAAACCCTGTCCAGAAAGATTACATGTGACCAAAATAAAAATCACAGAATTTAAAACGTTGTCTTCAGAACATAATAATTTATTTTGCAGACTGATTAAGCCTGTGACGAAAGCAGAGATCCAAGGGAAACTAACACTGGGTGTGCCTGACCTTATCTCCGCAGCCCTGCAACAGGTGCTTTCAGAAAGCGAGAAGTTATTTAATTCTTACAAGAACGTTTCTAGCAAGGTGTGAGTCCAATTAGTTTCATTCCCATGGATGTGGAAAGAGGCTCTTCTGCACAGCACAGTGGCAGCGCCAGGATTCAGGCTCAGTCTAACCACTCCAAATCCCTTCCCTTCTTCCATACTAAGTGTTTTCCATACTCATTTTTCTGGTGCCAGAAATTTTTAAAATGTTACTTTTTAGCTCTATTTAAAACAAAACAAAACTTTAATGCTTAAAGGTGAAATGTGCTCCAACTGACTCACGGGAGGACATAAATGTGTTCAATTAGTGTAGTCGAGTTTGGTCACTTTTGTACAGTGTTTGGAACAAAACCTTACCTGCCAAATTTATGCTTAATTTCATGCTTTTAAATGTATCATTGATAGGAAAAGACATAGCTCTACAGAAAACTAAATAAAAGCACTGATATGTATATGTCTAAGCACATAAAATCTTACGAACTACACACTACAGTAACAATACATTCAGAGTGTTCAAATAGCACAAGGTACAAGTATATCTTTTCAGTATGTTATCTCACCAAGACATAAAAGTAGGTAATTCAAGAACAGATGAAAAGGTCATTCTTAGATATAGTGTTCATTTAACATCCAGTTTTACTACAGGCTTTGTGTTTGTCTATTATAAGAAATACAAGCAGGTTTAAATGTATTAGTGATTCAAGACTGAAAGGTTATTTTTACTATTTCTCATTCAAGAGTGTGAATCAGTTAAAAAGCATTCTGAAATTGGGATGTAAACGTAAGAACAACTGAGCTTGAAACTTAAGTTCTACGAGGAGCAGAACTTGGTATTATAAAATGAAACAAAATATAGAAATAAACTGCACATTAGGATAACTTCATACCAATCATCCATATTGCCAACTTCAATTTTTTGCATTCACTAAAACTGATTCATTGTTCTTACTAATTGGCTTTACACGAGTTACAAATTCAAAGTTATAAAGCAAACTTACACCAATAAAATGGCATCATTATACACAAGAGTTAGCTTGAAAAACACTGTTAAGTTTGAAAAACACTTTATTATACAAATTCAGAGTAACGAGCATGAGGTAAGTCCAAGTTTTCAAATAGAGTAACTTATGAAAAGGATCTCAACCATTGTTTACTTGCTCTTTGCAAACAGATTTAAGCAATGCCTCGAACAAACTCCACACTTGTCAGTTACATGAAATACACAAGCTGGAATCTAGTTTTCTGGCTATTTAAGTGTGTGTGTATATATGCATGTACACACACACACACTAGCTAAAAAGAGAAAAAAAGTATTTATTTTTGAAATTTTCAAAAACAGAAAACACAGTGTCAAATTTCCTACTACACATATTCCCTAAGACTAGTCACAGAGTCAGAGTAGAGAGTTTTTTTGTTTCCAAAGCATCTTTTTTGGGAGGAGGAGGAGGGAGTACAGGGGAAGTTCATACAGAGTAAGCACCAACTTGTATCACTTGCAGGTACGACAACCAGGACCTTCCCTATAAACCAGCCATCTTACGTCAAGACATAAAATACTATATTAACAAGTGTAACGGTTTACGTAAAAACTTCTAAGTTAAATAACTGATATGAAGAAAATTTCAGATGTTAAAACAATAAAGCAGAAGAAACAAATATAAAGTTTAAAATAACGTAACAAATTTTAAGTATTTCTATGCCTTTGCCTACAAAAGTCAACTTGCCTGAACTGCAGGTACTAAAAGGTAGAAAACGAGGTATTCTAGCCCTGGCTTTGCCTCTTAACTTTAGCTGCAAATTTGGGCAAATTTCCTAATTTCTCAGATTTCTTTTTCCATTGCAAACCAGGGACTAGTCAGAAAACAAAGAATTTCAAGACTGAAGAGGCCTTCCAGATTACGCAGTCTAGCCCCACCATGTTACAGACGTGGTAATGGAAGCTCAAAGACTTTGGGCAACTTCCCTTAATTCACACAGCTAGTTACTGACAAAACTAAACCTAAAACCCAAATCCAATACTAATGCCATGAAACAGCTTTAACATGCATTACCAATAGCAGCACGATAATGAATTTATAATGAAAGTTCTTATTGTCCGGTCCTTTTAGGGTCAGTAAATAGGCTGTCCACATTGTTGACTGGCTTAAATACAAATCCAAGTGTTTATGTACTATAATAATCAAGTTAGTTATTATATGGAAACATTTGCAAAACCGTTAAACTTTTGGGTTTCACAAAAATGTCAAATATGAAAAGGTTCATATACTCTACCACTTATCAGATTTAACTTTTCTTTATTTAAAATAACTCTTGAAATTTCTACTGGTTTCTCGAACAGAATGTGTGTTTAAAAAACAAAGATCAGTATCATATAACACATATAAAAAAGTCAATAAATACTTTTAAAATAAGATGCACTTTCATTCCTTAACCTGCTAACGCAACACATGCAACTGACACTATTCGAAGAACACTGATAATATATTTTTATCTGTGTTACTAGACTTATAGTTGAATAGTCTTACTTTGAGATGAATATCCACTTTTAAGAATGACTAAGCTTATTCTCCTCTAATAGGAAATGGTATCAAAGCAAATTGAATAGAAATTCTTATAATTCACGTAGAATATAAAGCTAAGACCCTACAGAAAAAGAAATCTAAGAAAATCAAATTTTGATAGTGTTTCCTCCCTTTGCTTTTCTTTTAGTTGTTACAATCAAAGGTATCTGATAATGATTTACATATTTTAAAGTTTTTAAGTAATTAAAAGCACATTACTATAGCATCAAGTTCCCAAGAAAAAAAGCTTAAAATTCTGCAACAACAAAAGCAAAATGAACTAACAAAATTAAACCTCATATACCATAATTATTTAAAACCTCAAATGGTAAATTAGGAAGGAATCTTGGTCTATATTTCAAAGTCAGGCAACAAAGTATAATCTCCCAGATTGATCACTGTTGGCAATGTGCTTTCATACCCTAACACAGTTGCTTCTCATAATATCCCTCAGGGATGACGTTATTATTCCCATATTTCAGGCTCAGAGAAATTATAATATTTGCCCAATGTTGTATGCCTTATAAATATAAGATGTAGAACACAAACCAAGATTCTATGGAGGGGTAGATCATTAGTAAAAGCTTAACAACAATAAAGGAAATAGTACATTGCAGGATAGCTGGTATACCTACTTAAAGAAACAGCAGGTTTACACATTGTAGTTGGGGATAAGGATTGGACAAATTCAGCGGAGTCAAATTTTACAGGTCCTAAATACTGGCTCAGGTTAGATGTTATTCAGTAAGTAATGAAAACCATCTGGGGAATTTTTAACAGACTATGGTATAAGAAAGAGAATTAACCTGTAGCAAAGGGGAGAAAAAAACATGTACTGAGCACCCATCAGTGTGATTCAATACAATTATTATAGATTATAAAAGACCAGAAAGATGAGTGGCAAGATACGTGCTAGGTCTTAATTCATAAGGTAACTAAAAAACTCACAGCTGCACCATGAAAAAGCATAATCTGGGGGGTAAAAGCACGGTACGAAATTTATCATCTCGCTAACACAACAACACTGCTGATCCAAACATCAGGGAGTGCCCAGTGCTTACAAGCAGCCTTACCTCAGATCAGGCGATCCGGCCCTCCCACATCGGTCCTGCCACTTCCCGACGCTTGAACTGGCTTTTCTGGAGGCCGCACTTGTCTGAGACTGAGAAGAGGTGCTGGTTCTGGTGAGATAAATTTTCTATGTTTTTTCTTACATATTGTTGTCTCTGACCCCCCTTGTTGTTGCTTTTTTTTTTTTTTCCTTGACATGCTTTTTATAAAGTCCTTGAGCATGTTCCTATAGTATCATTCTCAAATCATAAAATACTGGCTGTGGTACTGAGACTACTAGTGGTATTTAAATATAGACGTGTTATCAACACTTTATTAACACCAGAATAGTTTTGGAAATATTTTTCAACATGATAGTATGATGTCGAAATGCAGATATGAGGCAAAAAACAAAGGTTTACATCAGGTTATAATACATTATCAAGAAATAAATTTCTGTGCCTCTATGATTAACATTAATTTTTGCAGTTTCACAAAATCTTATTCAAAATTTTGATATTTCTTTCCTTATATTCTTCAATAATAGATATAAGTATTGTTAGTGCAACCAGTTAACAGCAACACTTTGACGTGTTTCATGAAAACCTATACTAAATATATATTTTACAAAAATTCCATTTCAAAATAACTCTTTCAGAGTAAATTCCAAAAAAGTTAACTTTATTCCTGGTGACATACTCCATAAAAAAAAAAAAAAAAAGTTCAGCTATTTACATTCTTGCCAATACTTTAAAGAATAAGACACTTTTTCAGAGCAATAGGAAAAATACATATGTTTATGTATCTCGTTTATGTAAAAAAAACAGAAAGAATAAATAAGAAACTAAATGAAATGAAATCTGCTCTGACAGAAATGAAAGAAATGGAGAAGAGAGTGACAAATCTCTGTATACCTTTGGATGGCTTAGCCTTGCCTTTGGAACTATGTTAAATGTTTTATATATGCAAATCATAAAATTAAATCAATAAGCGTGGAGGAAAAGCAATGCTAAAACTGAATGCAAACAGATGCTATGAACCAAATTATATTTTAAATGACTAATATAATCACTCTGAAAGAAACTTTTGACTATATACCTTCAGTCTAAAAAAAAAAAAAAAGAACTTCAAACAAATCTTGAACTCTATTTAACTGGTTTTTTTTTGAATGGTTAAGAGCAGAAGTTCTGAATCCATTATATGTATATTTTAAGATTAATTAAATGGATGTGTGTGTGTGTGTGCGCGCGCGCACGTATAAGCTGTTGAAAGCCAAGTTCTCACTGTGAGAGTGAGATGCGAAATGAAATAGGGAAAAGAAACTAAGCGTAAAGAACCTAAGCGTAAAGAACCCTGTGGTGTGAAACTGGAAGTAAATGAAACATGATGATTTCATGATTTCAATGTTAAAAAAAAAATACATATGGCAATTTCATATTGAAATTGTTAGTTTTTCTTAGCTCTGAGTGCTGAAAAGGCCTGGAAATAATAACCCATTACAACGAGCACAGCTAGCACCCTGATCTTGATTTTTAATTACGGTTTCCCACTAAAAGGATCAGGGTGCCTTCAAGAAATGGCTGCTTCTAGGGAAGAGGCAGGGAAAGTACGAGATGAGCCTGGAGCATCTTGTAATGCTAAAGAGCAAAGAAATCCTCCAAGAAAGATGAGGGAGACATGTCAAAAGGTCATAGGAGCTAGTTTGAAGAGGCTCCCCCTAACCAAATTTCCAATAATTTGAGCATCAAAATGAATTACAGTGTATATAAATCATATACATGGTTTATATACCACATACACAAATAAGTCATATTTATAAACCACACATACATACTCTCACACACGAAATAGACTTAATGAGTCTAAATGACAGTAAGTGGGAGAGCAGGAAAGCTCATTTTTAAAGAAGCATGCCAACCAATAAATGTTCAGAGAAGAGTCAGACAATCACTATTTTGCAGCCATTACAGTAATAACTGGTTAAAGTAAAAATCATCAGTAAATGCTAAAATTCCTGTAAAGTTGGAATGGGGTATTTACACAGTCTTCCCACAAATTACTTATTAAATACAAAGGGAAAAATAGTAACCACGTTGCGGAAACCCAAAAAACACCACCACAGCTAAGTGATTAAAGTTATTATCACTAATGAAATAAGGGGCAAACTGACATCAGGTATCTCTAAGCTGAGCGCTGAAAAGGACACGTCACCACTTACATCGTGTTTCTGCTCCAACACAAAATCCGAGTCTAATCATGAGGAAACGTCAAGCAAACCAGATTCAGGGACAATATACAAACAACTAGACCGTACCCTTCTAAAATTCAATGTGAAGAAATACGAAGGCTGAGAAGTTGTTCCAGATTTGAGAATCATAAAGAGATAAAATAATTAAATGTAATGAATGATCCTAGACTGAGTCCTAAATTAAGGAGGAAAGAAAAAGAAATGCCAGAAAGGACATGACTGGGATAACTGGCAAAACTTACAGCCTATAATTGCACAAAAATACTGATTCGTTGTTAGATTTTCTGACTTTGCTAACTGTGCCCTACAATTATATAACATTTGCCCTTGCTCTTAGGTAACACATGCTGAGGTATTTAGAGGTGACGGGGCGTAACATCAAAAATTAACACTCTCAAATGGTTCAGAAGGAAAAATGTTTAAGAAATTATAAAGCAAATATGACAAAATTATATTTACTGGTGAATCTGGAAGTTCTTTGTACTTTTGCAACTTTTTGTAAGTTTGAATTTTTATCAAAATAAAACATTTTAAAAATGAAAACAGGGCCGGGCGCGGTGGCTCACGCCTGTAATCCTAGCACTCTGGGAGGCCGAGGTAGGCGGATCGTTCTGAGCTCAGGAGTTCGAGACCAGCCTGAGCAAGAGCGAGACCCCGTCTCTACCAAAAATAGAAAGGAATTAATTGGACAGCTAAAAATATATATAGAAAAAATTAGCCGGGCATGGTGGCTCATGCTTGTAGTCCCAGCTACTTGGGAGGCTGAGACAGTAGATTGCTGGAGCCCAGGAGTTTGAGGTTGCTGTGAGCTAGGCTGATGCCACGG
>CAUYSK010004540.1:0-31818 GCA_963575035.1 Avahi laniger | reverse complement strand
GCGGGCGGATTGTTTGAGCTCAGGAGTTCGAAACCAGCCTGAGCAAGAGCGAGACCCCGTCTCTACTAAAAATAGAAAGAAATTAATTGGACAACTAAAAATATATAGAAAAAATTAGCCGGGCATGGTGGCTCATGCCTGTAGTCCCAGCTACTTGGGAGGCTGACGCAGAAGGATCGCTTGAGCCCAGGAGTTTGAAGTTGCTGTGAGCTAGGCTGACGCCATGGCACTCTAGCCCGGGCAACAGAGTGAGACTCCGTCTCAAAAAAAAGCAAAAAACGAACAAACAAAAAAAAGAATTATGTTGCAGAAGCATATTTATTACTCGGGAAAGATATTCCAAATATGCTTTCCCCTTCCCCCTGCCACTTTATCTCCTGTGCGAATATACCTTTAAGTGGAATAGCAAATCGTACAATTGCCTGTAGAGCTTTATCGCATTTTTGTAAGAAAAACAATGAACATGTAAGCAGTCGTAGGAAAAAATTTGGATGTGTACCAAAATGTTAAATGTAGTTTTTCGTGCTACTTCAGTTTCAGGTGATTTTACTTGTTCACTTTTTTATGCTTAGCTTTATTTTTTTCTCTACATACCTTATTAAGCTGTCACTTCTGTTATTTTACAAAGTTCAAGAAGGTGGGGCCACTACTATATGAGAACAAATTAAGTGTAAATATTGAGTAGGGCAGGCAAGCTGTCATTATTTGGAGATGACAAGATTGTCTGCCCAAGAAACTCAGTAGAATCAACTGTAAACCTGTAAGAATTAATATGAGAGTTAAATAAATGGGTTACAAAATGTGCAAAAACCAGCGGCTTTGGTATTTATCATCAATATCCAGTTAGAAAGAAAGATCCAATGGAAAACAGTTCTCATTTATAACAACAAAAATTGTGAAATACTGAGGGATAAACTTAATAAGTATATATATGAAGAAAATGGCAAAATTTTATTAAGAAACAAAATGTGAATAAGTAGAAAAAATGTGAGAGCTGTTGGGAAAGTATCCAGCCATGTAACCATTCTTGCTATATTAACAATGGATGGATACTTTCCGGACAGCCCTCATATATCACTGTACTGAAAAATGATTCTAAAGTTCATTTTGAACATTAAATGACTAAAAATGATGTGGATATGAGGTCTCAGGGTTCACAACTGATGCTTCAGGGTAGTTACAAGTTGAGGCTTTAGGTGGCAGAAGAGACCTGATGATGCCAACAGAGGGTTGGGGAACCTCAGGCCATAAGGAAACATGTGGCCTTCCTGGTCCTTAAATGGGGCTTTTTGACTAAATCCAAATTTTACATAACAAATCCTTTGCTAAAAGGGGTGCAGCAGAGAAAGGTGAAGCTTGTCTTGCCTCCTTTGATGCTTAAAGAACAGTCTTGAAATCAGAAGGCTACAGGTTCCCTATCCCATGCTGATGCTCTTGGTTGGTGGATGAGGGGCATATTCTAATGTCATGGCCATACTATTCGTTCTGCCTTTGGTACTTTGAGAGGTTCTAGGGTCCTCATTTGGAGATTAGTTTTTATTTTAGCTGGGAATGGCTGATTTTAAAATGGAAATGAATATACCCATGTCTAAATATAAAATTATTTCCTCTTAAGTAAAAAAGGGGATGTTTCTGTAAATGTTTTATCCTAGCTTAATTAAAATGGAAGATAAAGGTAGATTATATTTGTATATAAAGCATTTTAAAATTTTGATTATGAAATTACCTTTTAAACATTCTAGCCTTCTAAGGCTAGAAATGTGATTTTTCCTATTAGATTTGAAGCAAAGATTAGTAATGAACCTGTTACTTGAAAGGAGATTTGGCCATATATTCATGGAATGTGAACCTTTTGCCTTTCAGGATAAACAGTTTACCAACAATCTCTGCTTTGAAATTTAATGGTGCCTTGACCATGGCAGTTGGAACATCCACAGGGCAGGTAAATATGTTTAATTTGGAAACTTCATATGTAAGTTGCTGTTTAGAGGCATGTATGTGTTGTGAGAAACATACTGTGAAAACAGAAAATGAGGCTTTACAGTTTGGGTCAGAGTGGGGAGGGTACTCTAGACTGCTGGATTCTTCTAGCACCTTGAGAAATCTTGACTCTTGCCTTAGTGGTTGGTCTGAGATGCTTTGGAGCTGGAACTGCAGTGAGGTAGGCCTCAGATGTTCTCTTGATAGTGGTTTGGAACATTTTTCTTTGTGTATGGAACAGAATTCTGTCATCAGGCAAGTTTGTAATTCTGTTAGACTCCTACTCTTGCAGATTCACAGTGGGTTTCAATACATATTAAAGTCTCCGAGGAATCCCTGCAGACAAGAAATGTTTTTAGTAAATGTTTTCAAAATTTATGTATTTGAGGAACCTTTTTTTGACATAGTACCATTAACCACATTCCATACAATGAGTGGCCAGCATTAGTGTTGCTGGCCTAGGAGTATTTCTTTCTTCCCTTCTTTCCTTCAAGGCAGAGTCCACACACTTCTCAGCTAGTCTCAAGAGGTCTGAGACTCTGCCTCTAGTAGACTGACTACTTCTGTCGTTATTTACTACATCTGTCACCTGAGACTGAGACCTAACTTCCCCAGCTTCCTTGCCTCCAGTGACAGGGACAGAAGAGATTCCTCCTTCTCTGGAGACGTCATAGCATTGCCACCACCTTTTGTCTTGAATCTACAATCTACTAGGACTATTCCTCATTATGCCTTTCATTCTCATTTCCATAGCTGCTGTGACAGGCCTGGTATGTAGTAGGCCTCAGTATGTGTATGTTGAATTCACAAATGAAACAAATTCTCATGGGCTTTCCTTTTGTTCTAAGTATAGCTCAGTGAGCTCAGTAGTTCTCAAACTTAGTGTGCTTAAAAATTACTCTCAGGGTTAAATTCATAACACTTTGCACTCTAAGGGTAATTTAAGAGATTTTTCTAGAGTACTGCTGGCCTACTTTAGGATCTTAGTGCCCTGAGTAAGAGTATTCATAAAAAGGTAATGAAACAAATGGCTGTCATCATTCTAACTTTTAAATGTTTCTATTTGTATTGTTCAAACAGAAATAACTTGGTTTTTTTTCTTTTAGGTTTTATTATATGACCTTCGATCTGATAAGCCATTGCTAGTTAAGGATCACCAGTATGGGCTGCCCATTAAGTCAGTTCATTTCCAGGATTCGTTAGATTTGATTTTATCTTCAGACTCTCGAATTATCAAAATGTGGAATAAGAACTCAGTACGTATTTTTTGTTGAAATTATTCGCTTCTTTATCTGAATATGTTCCTAATATTCCTTTCTTTTTTCATTTTTCTTTCATATATTCTTTTTCTTTTTGTTGCCTTTTTTGGATTATGCGAGTTCTTGAGAGAGATAACTGAGTATCCATTTGGGAACTCAGTAAGAGGTCAGTTACTTAGTATAGAAAATATCCATATTTAGTTAAAGTAGTCATTATTGCTTCCTTCTGTTAAAAAGTTTCCTTGATTTGCTACAACTGACATGCATTTTAGATGTCAGGTTAGGTAGAGAGAAAAATCATTGTTTAAAAAAGTCTGTCCTTTAGCCCTGGAGTTCAAGGCTGCAGTGCACCCTGATCACACCTGTGAATAGCCACTGCTCTCCATCCAGTCTGGGCAACACAACAAGACTTTGTCTCTTCAAAAAAAAATTGTTAAAAAAAGTTGATCCATGAGAAATTCCCCTAGATTTTGAGGCTCTCTCACAACTCTCGAAAAGTTACGAGCTACTGATTATATTTCCATATCAGTAGTATTATACGTCTCAATTTCATACCTCTTCCCCACCCCAAACAACTAAATTTTAGGAATGACACCTTTACAATAATTCCTAACAATTTTTTTAAGCAATATTTTCCTAAGAATATTTTTTGATGTTTTCTCCCCTCAACTCCAAGTGATATTTGAAAAGTAATAAAATCCTCTATTGCTGATTTTAATTTGCCTTCTGCTTTTCGTTTTTCACTTTAAAATCCAAGTATTTTGAGGGAACAGTAAAAGCTAAGTTCATCAGATGAATGGGAAAATTGCATCCAGGATAGCATTTCAGACTTAAGAACTGCTTTTAAGAGTTCTTTGCATTTAATTAATTAGAAACTCAGCATCTTTAGTTTTTTTTAAAAAAGGGTTACTTTTTAAAAAAAGTCATATTTGAGCGGAAGTTGAATGGAAGATCCACTGGCCTTAGCATTAATGCTTGAGGGCAAACACCAGCCTTGTCCATGGGGGCTGCTTGTGCTCAGGGCACAGGTGCCCAGATAGCTCCATTGCATTCAGCCACTTGTCGTAATCTCTGGCTTCCGAGGCCATTGCTTTTTGGTGTTTTTTTTTGTTTTTTTGTTTAAGAGACAAGGGCTCACTCTGCCACCCAAGCTAGACTGTATGATGTCATTATAGCTTATTGCACCAAGTCCAGCTAAATTTTTTTTTGGGTAGAGACAGGGGTCTCCCTGTGTTGCCCTGGCTTACTTTTGGTTTTTTAAATTTCATTTTTTTAGCTCCCAAAATATTTATCTTACTCAGCTTACTTTCTTTTCCCCTCTGGATCTGTACTGGAGATTTAGAGTTATCCTTGGGGTATATTCTGCCTCTCTCAGACCCTAATTCCTTCATAGATTCTTGGGACTTTCTTTATGTTATAAAGAAGAGGACCGACTTCCAGCTTTTCTGAATTCTTGGAATAATTATCCTGATGATTACCTGGATATTGACTATGATGTCTACTTTGTTGGCTTTGAGTTTAGAGGGTTTTCAAGGCTTTCTTGGGAAGATTCGTAGTGTCTTAGACCAGAATTTTCTCTGCTCTTTTGGCAGTCCAAACTACTTTAAAACCATATTTATTTTTAATATTACAAATGCACTTTTTTTTTTTTTTTTGAGACAGGATCTCCGTGTTGCCCAGGCTAGAGTGCAGTGGTGTGATCATAGCTCACTGTAACCTTGAATTCCTGGGCTCAAGTGATTCTCCTGCCTCAGTCTTCCAAGTAGCTGGGATTATAGGCATGTACTAACACACCCAGCCAATTTTTAAATTTTTTTTCTTTTTTTTTTTTGAGACAAGAGTCTTGCTCTGTGGCCTGGGCTAGAATGCTGTGGCATCAGCCTAGCTCACAGCAACCACAAACTCCTGGGCTCGAGCAATCCTTCTGCCTCAGCCTCCTGAGTAGCTGGGACTACAGGCATGCACCACCATGTCCGGCTAATTTTTTCTGTATATTTTGGGGTTGTCCAGCTAATTTCTTTCTATTTTTAGTAGAGATGGGGTCTCACTCTTGCTCAGGCTGGTCTTAAACTCCTGACCTTGAGCAATTCTCCTGCCTCGGCCTCCCAGAGTGCTAGGATCACAGGCATGAACCACCACACCTGGCCCAATTTTTAAATTTTTGGTGGAGGGTCTTGCGATGTTGCCCAGGTGATCTCGAACTCCTGGCTTCAAGTAATCCCTCTACCTCTGCCTCCCAAGTGCTGGGATTACAGGCATGAGTCACCATACCCAACATGTTTTTATTTTTAAAAATTCATAAAGTACTGGTAAAGTAGAAGTTATCCTTGACCTGGCTTCCAACCTACCTCAAGGTAATGACTGTTATCAATTTGGAGCATCCTTCCACACCCTTTAATTGCTGCATAGTTTTCCATAATATGTATTTCTGTAAACTGTATTGACATTTCTTTTTTGTTCCATGCCATTATAGTTCTCTTTCCTCCTTCCTTGCCTTTTGTGTTCTTCTTTTCCTTCCTGTTTCAGTGGGAACTTGTAAAGAAAGGGAGGTAGTTGAGTGAATGTCACTGTTTTTCTTTGAACTAAGTCTTTTCACTGGGTGTGAACTAACCACCCTGCCCAGGCTCTAGCTCTGCTCCCCTTTGCCATGGGAGCTCCTTAGGTCCTAGTGCGAGTCCTCTAGTAATGAGTTAGAGGTGCAAGAGCTGGCAGAAATTTTCATTGTCACATCTTGAAATCATTGTACTGTAATTGTTACAATAAATTTTATTGTGACTTTTTTGTTTTTTATGACTAAATATTTTCTCCTGACCAACACCCAGATTACATGGTTTTGCTTGGCTTGCTTGCCTGGTTTATCTTTCTCATCACTTGTCCTCACAGCTACTTCTTATCTTCTGATTTTTTTTTTTTTACTTTCCTTCTCTTAATTTTTTAAAAATATAATACCTTTCCCCACATTTAAAATAGAAATACTGTACCTTAACTACACAATAACTAATACTTTATATATCTATAGAATTTTTTTGTATTTTATATCCATTTTATTACTTGATCCTCCTCACAACCTGTGGTACAGGTGTGGCAATGTTGTTCTCATTTTCCACGTTGGCCACCTCTCCTCCTTTGGTTTCTTTGAATATAAGTTGGGTATATTTCATAGATTATGACAATTTTTTTTTTTTTTAAGTGATGAAGTCTTGCTGTGTTGTCCAGGCGGGTCTCCAACTCCTGGCTTCAAGTGATCTTCCCACCTCGACTTCCCCAAAGTGCTAAGATTACAGACGAGGGTCACTTGAGCCTGGCTGAGAATTTTTTTTTTTAAGTTGATAAATAACTTGTTTTAAACTTTTTGTTTTCCTGCCATGTTGACAACATCTTTACAACTTTGTATTTATTGGACCAATCACTTCTCTTACCTGGGCCTGAGTTTCTTCATCTCTAAATTGAGATCCTTTGATAAATTGGTAAGATGAATTCTCTAAGATTTTTTAAAAATTTAAATTCTGTGATTTTAATTCGGTTATTCTATTTCTTTCTTTTTGTTTTTTTTTAATGAAGGGGTGGGGGTTTGTGAGGGGGCTGCTCAGTTGCCTTGTATTTTTTTGTTGAGGCACAGTGTCACTCACTCACCATGGGTAGAGTGCAGTGATGTCATTGTTGCTCACTGTCAGCTCCAACTCCTGGGCGGTTAGCGTGAGCGATCCTTCTGCCTCAGCCTCCCTGGTAGCTGGGGCTATAGGCACATGCCGCAACACCCAGCTGGGTTTTGTTGTTTTGTGTATTTTTTTTCTTTTTCTTTTTCTTTTCTCTTTGATAGTGACAAGGTCTCACTGTTGCTCAGGCTGGTCTCAAACTCCTGAGCTCAAGTGATCCTCTTGCCTTGGTCACCCAGAGAGCTACAGGATTAGGATTACAGGAGTGAGCTACCTACCATGCCCCGCCGGGTTATTCTATTTCTTTACGTAGCAGTCGGTGATTGAGTTGTTTCCAGTTTGTTTTCTTTATGTGACATTGCCAAAAGTTGTTGTCCTTTAATTATTTTAGTAATTCATTTTTGCTTACTATTTTAGGGGAAAATATTTACTTCTTTGGAGCCAGAACATGACCTTAATGATGTTTGTCTCTACCCCAACTCAGGTATGCATGCATTCTATAGTGAACGACCATTCAGTGAGACAAATCTAGGCTATCCTTTTTTGGTTTTTAAGTTCCTTTTATTTCTTAAGATAGAGTTTGGCTTGGTCAGGACAATTCTTGGACATTTTACTTACTTGGAAGAATTAAGAGCAGGAAGTGGTGTGCATGATTCAGAAAACGGCACTCTTAGTGACTCAGTCAGTCCTCAGCCTACCCAGCTATTAGTAGAGACTGGTAACAATATACAGGTAGGTGGCAGGCAAAATCCTATTTTAGTGTGCTCTTTTATGTGGTTAGTAATAGTGTGTGGAAATTAAGGATAGGGATTTGGAGAAGGCTGAAGTTGCCTGATGGTACATAGTTGGTTCATGAAGCCATGGGTTTTGGTATATTCTGTAGTGTATGCTATTCAGCAAATTACATGATAGATTTCAGAATTTAATAATACGTTCAAGGCAAATCTATGAAAAATTTCAAGGTATGAGATAAGAATGAGACCAGTTTCTATGCTCAAGCAGTGTATACTGAGGACAGACATACACAGTTAATTTCAGTAGAAGGATAGAAAGCAAAGCACGAGGAGTCCTATCATGTATGTACAACAGCGCTGCAGCAGCACGTTGGAGTGGTTTCACCCGGAGCACCCAGAGGATAGTGTCCAGAAGACTGATTTGCATCGTGCGTGGAGTGCTGAGTGAGATTTGGTCAAATGGAGTTGGGGTCTGAGGTGATCCACGTGAGAGAACAGCGTCAGAGTGGCAGAAGGAATAGGCGTGTAGGGCTTGTTTGGGGATGGGGAGGGCCCTCATGATCTTGTGCTGCGGTGGCTCTGGGGAGGCTGCCTGGGAGGCAGAGAGTGGCAGCTGGGGGAGGTCGAGGCATCATGTGCCGGCTCCTCTGGACTCTGTTTGTGGTCAGAGAGAACATGTCCACGCTGTGTTTTCCAGAAGGCGAGTTTATCTGCTGTGTAAAGGCTAGATTAGTTTTGAGCTAAAATGACTAGGAACCAATTGATATTCTGAGATGAGATGGAACACAAGCAAGGGAGCACATCTGGAAGAAAGATTATTCTTTTTCTAACAGTTGAGTATTAGGAGGTGATGGCCCAGTGGCAGTGTCCAGCAGAGGGTCTCACCTGGCTGCCCAGCAGAGTCACCTGGGCAACTTTTAAAGTACAGATTCCTTGACCTCATCCCAGGTGTACTGACTCAAGAGTTTCTGTGGAGCGGGCTCACAAGTGTGTATTTTAATACGCTTCTCAAGGGATTCTCAAATAGCACATAGCGAGCCCTGAACTGACCCACATACTTGCACTTGGGAGCCCTGTCTGGTATACAGTAGCAATGTGGTCTCTAGATAAGCAGGTGTGCAGATAGAAAGTTTTGAGACATGTAAACAGAGATTATTCCATAACCAGTGGGAGTGAATGAGAATACCAATGGGGAAAGCGTGGAGTGAGATAAAAAGTAAGCAGGAGCTGGTTCTTTTTTGGGGTGAAGGGGGGTGAGGAGCTGAGAAACGCCATGGGAATGGACAGAACAATAGTGAAAGGAACCACGGGTTTTGCAGTACAGGAGAGATTCAGTGGGCATTACTCAGCAAGTATTAAGTATTACAGAAGTTGGGGCAGGAAAGAACTAAGATTTGTTGAATGCCACTATGTTATCAATCTGGATGATGGATGCTGTGATATAAATTTATCATTTAATCTTTTTGTAACTCTCTGTAATCAGTGGCCCACAATTTTTTTTCTTTTTCCTTTCTCTGTGTTTTTTTCCTTAACTTTTTTTTGAGACGGTATCTCACTCTGTACCCTGGGTGAGAGTGCAATGGTGTCATAGCTCACTGCAGCCTCAAACTCCTGGGCTTAAGCGATTCTTCTGCCTCAGCCTCCTAAGTAGCTGAGACTACAGGCACGCACCACCACTCCCGGTTAATTTTCTATTTATGTAGAGACAGGGTCTCGCTCTTGCTTAGGCTGGTCTCAAACTCCTAACCTCAAGTGATCCTCCCACCTCAGCCTCCCAAAGTGCTGGGATTACATGGGTGAGCCACTGTGCCCAGCGATTAATTATGTTTATATCATTTTAATTGTACAGGCATTTGTAGTGTAGTAATTTTGATAATTAATGTATACTTAATAAGGTAATATTTATGAAGAAACATTTTACAATTTGGACAGAAAACATTCTTAATGAACAGCATTTTAAAAATCTATATTGGTTGACAGGCTGACCTGTGGTCCAAATCCAGCCCACTACATGGTTTTCTACAGCCTATGAGCTAAGAATGAGTTACAAATTTAAAATGGTTGGGAAAAAAATCAAAAGAAATAGAATATTTTGTGGCACATAGACATTATATGAGATTCAAAGTTCATTGTGTTTTAGCATAAAGTTCTGTGTGAACACAGCCATGCTTGTTCGTTTATGTATTGTCCACATGGCTTTTGCAGCCTGACAGCAGAGATGAGTAGTTGTAGCAGAGACCAGATGGCCTGGAAAGCCTAAAATGTTTACTACCTGGCCCTTTACGGAGATAGTTTGCTGACCTGGTCTGTGTTACTAATATCATAAACAAGAAAGGTCACTTTATCCCCAATATTTAAAGTTGAAAAAAATAGCAAGGTGAATATCTTTATATCCTCTACTTAGATTGAATGTTTTTTAATCTTTAGCCACATTTGCTTTATTTATCTCTGCACATGCACGGTTGTTTCAGTTTCTTTGTAGAATCACTTGAAAGCCAGCTGTGGACATGGTAGCACTTCTGCACCCAGTGTAGCACTTTTAAGAAGAAAGACATTTTTCTCTTTACCAAAGACCCTTATCGCACCTAATAAAAATTGCAGCCTTTTCCTAATATTATTTTGTATCGCGTCCATTTTCAGATTTCCCCAATAGTCCCACAAAGGCCTTTTCTTAGCCTGTTTTTTTGAGTGAGGATATAATTAAGGCTGTTATATTTGGCTGTTGTATATCTTTAGTTTCCTTCAATCCAAAGTAGTTCCCCCATCTTTTTTTTCCCTTCTCCACAACATTGACTTTTCTAAGGTCAGGCCAGTAGTCTTGTAGGACGTCCCCCATCCTGGATCTATGTGATTGCTTCTCATTGTGGTGTTTAACTTGTTCCTCCACGTTGTATTTTTCCTAAAATACAAGTTAAATCTAAAGTCTTAATTTGGTTTAGGTTAAATATATTGGACAAGAATAATGTGTGAGCTGCTGGGTTCTCAGATCTCATCACATCAGATTATCATAATATTGGTGAGGATAAAGTTGATCACATTGCTAAGGTGTTGTCTTCATTACAAAGTACAGTTTTCTGAAAAATAACAGTTTTAAGAGTGATGTTTTGGACAGAGGAATGACTGTTACTGTCCAATAACTTAGAAGAGGTTAATCAAACATACAAAAGATAGCCAAATAATTTATGTCATAAGATCACAAGCACAGTAAGACCAGTATCTCGCCGCTTCTTTGTGGCTCAGATCTGTGGTGCGTTCACGTGCTCTTTTCCTTGCTTTCCCACACCTTTTTCCTTCACCTCTCTTCTTTATGTTTTGTGCTTAATCATGATGGGCTTAATCATATTTTTAAAAAGCTGAAACCTTCTACTTTCTTTTTCTTCTCACTTCCTCATTTTGGAATAATTAAAGTCTAATCATGATTTTTTTTTTTTTTTTTTTGAGACAGAGTCTCACTCTCTTGCCTGGGGTGAGTGCCGTGACGTCAGCCTGGCTCACAGCAACCTCAAACTCCTGGGCTCAAACAATCCTCCTGCCTCAGCCTCCCAGGTAGCTGGGACTACAGGCATGCACCACCGTGCCCGGCTAATTTTTTTCTATTTTTCATTGTTTGGCCAATTTCTTCCTATTTTTAGTAGAGACGGAGTCTCGCTCCTGCTCAGGCTGGTCTCGAACTCCTGAGCTCAAATGATCTGCCCACCTTGGCCTCCCAGAGTGCTAGGATTACAGGCGTGAGCCACCGCACCCGGCCTTAATCATGATTTTTGTTTTGTAATATTTTTCTAATACTAAGACTGCTCAGAATATTGAGAAATGGTCCTGCCTTTCTGGCTTATTTCCTGGCCCTGCTCCCAATGCTCATCCAGCTGCCTGTATAGCGTCTGTACATCGAGCAGCTGCTCCGTGCAGGTCGGGGCACCTGCAGAGGCGGCATGACTCTATGACTGGTGTGCATCAGAGTCACGGCACAGAGAGCTTGTAAAGCTTACGTATGTCTGAGTTCCACTCCAAACACGTGGAATCAGGATTAGTGGTTTCAGAACCATTGATAGAAAGAAAAGAAGGTGGGCTTTGGGCTTGAGAAAGACCTAATTCAGGCTTAATGAGGGCAATTACCCAGCCTCAGCTTTCTCACCTACCTTGTCGGCTGTTGGAGATTGCCTGTGCTGTTCAGTGTGAAGCATCCTTTTCTTCTCTATCAGTACCCTCCAAATACACGGAAAACAACTATTGGAGTCATCTGAATGTCCTTGGTGCCTCACATAGTAAGCTCACATGCCCCATACTTCTCTCAGAAGTTCAACATAGAGCAGGGGCATCCCTGCCAGTCCCCTCTGGCACAGTTCTGTGCACACAGCCTGTCTCCTTAGCTGTTCAAGGCAATGACTGATGCTATATGTTTTAATGCAGTGCTTCTCAGATGTGTCTGGTGAAGGACCAGGTTTTTGTTTTGTTTTTTTCTTTGTTTTAAAATTTCTGATCCATTGCAGATTGATACTTTTGTAAAATACAATAAAAATGAATTACTAGGAAAATGATCACATATTTGGATGTCACTGCAGTGTTGAATTGCTATACAGGTTTCTAAAATGCTTACTTTCAATTTTTGCACTTACTTCCTGGCCTGGCTTTGCAGACTGGCCCTGGGAGCACACTTTCAGTAGTACAGCTGCAGAGCACTGATTTTGTGTTGTGGGCTTCAGTGAGTCCTTTAGCCCCTGAAGCACACGGAAATGAGTATTAATAGGTGCATGTTTCTGGGAAAGGTACTATTTTATCAAATTCTCTCACTGTATTATTATACTGTACAGCACACTATATACTGTACATTGCACGGTACTGTTTTACATTGGAGGCATGTTCTTTTGACTCTAGGTGCTATCTTTTCTCTTTAAAAATGTATATTTTTATTGTGGAAACAATAAAAACACCAATATTAAAGGAAATTTAAAGGATAAAACCTTCCGCAAGGCCACAGTCTATCTCTTTATAAGATCTATTACTGTTTTTATTAGAGAAATTCTTACTGTATTAATCCTGCATTCATATGTTTTAAATTGTCCTCATGCCTTACATATGATTGTCTTTTGCTTTCAAGTTTGACATTATATTAAAATCATTTTTAATGTTGCTATATGGTATTTATACCGACCCTTTTTAGTGGTTTATTATTTGATCGTGAAAGAAGTCTTCTAATTTTATCTTAGTTATTGGAGTCTTAGTGTCCCATGTTACATGGGCTTTGGAGTCAATACATTGTGAGCTACTCTCCTTACTAGCTGTGTGGTGACCTTGAGCAAATGAGTTAACTTTCTGAGGCTGTAAAGGACCTGGCTCAGTGCTCACACTCTGTGCTTCTCTTGCCTGTATTTCTGCTGAACTAAGTCTTTGTTTCACTGGTTTGAGTTTTCTGTTTCTATTTGTTAGAAACTTCTGATACTCGTTGGGCTTTGTGAGGTTGTTTATTTTTCTCATTTACAATTGTGTTCAGCCCTACCCTACCCACTTTAGTATGGTAGCAGATCAGCTTGTGTCATTGGCCGTATATGGCCAAGTGAGGTCCTACTCCACTGTAGGAAACAATCGAGCTGTGTCCAGTTTGAATTCTTTTATGTAATTAGATTAGAGCCCTTTCTATGGTTTCTTTGGTAGGTGTGGTTGTGGTTCATTGTTGAATGCTCAGTGTTCAGGGTTGAACCCGTGGAAACAGGCTTAGGAGATGTCTTCAGGAACCTTCTTTTTGGTTGTAACATGTTGCTTCTATCCCCAAAACTTCTTCCTTAATGATGTCTGAAGGCTCTTGGAGAAAGTTGGGCCATGCTGTTAGTGGAGGCCTGGGAGGCACAATCAGTAGATGGAATTTCCTCCCATGTGGACTTCAGTGAACATTCTGTGCCCAGGGCCAGGGAACATGCTGAGAGGAAAGGTTTTATGGGCTACAAGCTATGAAAAATAGCTCCAATTTTTGTTTTGATTTAATTTAGACATGTATTCTTGCCTTTTTAAGGTTTCATTAAATGCTTTTAGATGTTTTTATGGGGTGGGGCTGCATGTGTATTTTTGGTGACCTGTTGGTCCCAGTTCAAAGCTAGCTTATACTTTTGAGTTATAGGCAAGGCGTGGTTTGGTGAGATACCGTTGAATCCCTGCTTTCTGTTCGAGGGGTAATTGACTTTATTCACTCAACATTTCATTTCTGTAATAGCATCAAATATCATCAGTTTTAGAAGCTTTTGTATTAACAAAAGAAAGGGCAACAAAAACTATTTTCCTTAAACAATCGAATCATTGTCCTTAACATTTGGTGTATTTAATTATGATTATGTGATCTAATAATCTAAATGTCTTCCCTCTGTGGGTTCCTTTATTGTATTTTGCAAATAGATTTTTAAGGTGAATATAGTTTGGTTGGTCTGCAACAGTCTTTAAAAACAAGAGCTCTTGAGTTTGACTTTTAGCTGTAACATTCTCTCACTCGTCCCTTTGAGCTTTATTTTTCTGATCAGTAAGATAGAGATATTTCTTATTTTAGAGGGTTGTCTCATGTTCACTAAGATAATGTATATTACAGAGGACTAGCTAAATGTTTGCTGACCTCAGTTTTATTTGAAGTTCATCAATCTGGGAAGAAGCTATGGGGAGTCTTGGTAGCTGCATATTGCCACATTGGAGCTGCTTCCGAAAACTTGGGGGAGGAATGTGTTGCAAAAGTGGCAGAGAAAAGAGAACAAGACTGCGATACTTGAATGTTTTGGTACTTAATCATTCAGTACAGAAGAATAATGGATTTATAGGTTACTGTTGCTCCTGGGGTTATAGGGGATCCTGTACTGAATGCCAGAGAGTTATTCCTTACTTCAGTTTTGCTTTCTTATAATGCCGATCCCAAGGAGACTACATTATTACTCACCCCGTTGGTTCAGTCTGTTAAAATTCCCTTGTGGGAGAGTGACTGTGGTATAGTCAGGGCTCTTACGGTCCCTGTAGATCTTTCTGGTGTAGCTCCGCATAGCATTCCCCATAGTCATTTAAGTTTAATGCAAAAGTTAGGAATTTGCTGTGACATTTTGTGGGAAATGCTTTAACTTGTGTCTCTGATTCCTGATTAACAGAAGGAAGCCTTTCTTCTTAACTTCTTCGTTATTATTTTAATAAATTGTGCACTGAAACTACATTTTATCTGTGTGTCTGAAACTTAAAACTTTGCCCCTAAAAATGATGGTATACTTTACATAGACCTAAGCACCTTGTGGTGGAAACTGCCTGCTCATTTACTTAACTAGTACAACCTGATCATTTCACAGGTGGGGAGGTTGGCCTTTCTCAAGCTTGAGGTCCTCCATCTAGAGAGTCAGAGACCAGAGCTCAGGACCTGCCTCCTGGGGCTCCCGTCTTCCAGGCTGGGCTCTTCTCCTGCACACCATGTACTGAGCACCTCAGGCATTTCAAAATGTAAAACAAATAGCATACTTTTTTTCCTCCTATATGTTTACCTTTTTCATTGTGTTTTATTTTTAGGAATGCTTCTTACTGCCAATGAAACCCCCAAGATGGGCATCTATTACATTCCAGTAAGTAATACAAATAAGAGTTATAGTAAAAATAGGACAAGCAGAGATACTTTGTTTTTAAACTGGGTGTATTGAGGGACTTTGGGTCTACATGTGGCTATGTAAATTATACACAGTGGACTCACTTACAGGTTGAGTCCTGGAGCCAGTAAAGTAATGCTTTCTTTTATGGGAATGTTTTATGGGTAACTATTTAATGCCATTGTTAAAATAGACATTAGAAATTAGTATTTATTCTTCAGATTTACATTTGTTTTTTGTTTCCAAGTGTTTCAGAATCTTAAACTTTTAGCTATTAGTGATCAAGAGGTCTGATTCTAAAATGGAAGTCTGATACTCTCTTCCAGTCATCTCACTATAGTTTGTTTCTTTTAAGCTACACATAAAAGAAACCATTTTAGATCGACGTGATCAGTATGACATGTAGTTTACAATCTAGTCTTTTTTTACTTCTTAAAAAATTCTTCTTTTATATAGCCAGAAGCTTCACCATCTTTGCCATTTAGTTTATAACAGGAAAGAAACAGAAATGTAATCCCCTAAACAGAAAAATACATAGTGTATAGTTGGCATTGGATTACTTTATAATCAGCAAACATCTCCCTTATCTGAGATTGGAGAAGAAGAGAGTCAGGTGAGGGGCATTGAAGATCAGAGCTTGAGGGAGGTGAACTCTCCTTAACCACTGTCAGCCTCCAGTTATGAAAATTCTTCCTATTTATGATGGTTCTTTTGAAATAGCTCAACTGTATGTGTATTTCCAAAACAGTGGGTTCTGCTTGCTGTTGACTTTCTGTGGTGTCAGGAAACTGATATGTTGTTGAAAGTGCTTTGAGGTATTTCTTTTGATTGACGGTGAAATGAAGGCCATTCAAGCAGGAATCATTTCAGTTTTCCTAAGTTACCATTTGTTCCTTTTCCAGCCCTTGTTCCAGACTCTCACAGATGCTGCTTCCATATTCCTATCAGTTCATCCATCTTTTTTTGTATTCATTTGTTGAGTAAATATTGCAGATTGTGTCAGCTGTATGTCAGGCATTGTGTTGTATGCTGGAAATATAAGTGTTTGGGGCACTACCCCTTGCCCCAAGGAGTTACCATTAGGGAGTAAAACAAGAAAGCAGGCGATTTCAGTTCAGTGTGGTGAATGCTATGACAGGAGTAGGGAAGGGAACTTTGACAGCACAGAGTGGGGGAGACCTTGCACCCTGTGTGGCTGGGAGCTGGTGGGAAGTGTGATGGGTGCTCAGAGAAAACTTCCCAGAGAGAGTGACTTCCAAGGAGGGACCTGAGCATGGTTATGTAGACTGGATGACGGGGTGGGGTGGCGTGCAGAATGGGAAAAGGATCTTGACAGTAGAGGAAACTGTGTGCAGAGCCCAGGGAGAAAGTAACTCACGTGGCTGAGCATGGGCTCTGGGGTTTAAGAGCCAGATCAGGAAGGGTCTCATGACTCAGGTGTGGGAACGTAGGACAGGGAGTCCTGGCAGAGTCATAGGCAGGAGAGTGAAGGAGAGTCATAGACAGGAGAGTGCATTTTGGAAAGGTTATTTTGACTGCTGCAAGACGAATGGTTTAGATAGGATCTAATCCAGAATCAACAAGAGCAGCGTGTAGCACTCTACAGGACGGATGATAATGCCTGCGTTGCCTGTGCCAGGCCTCCTCTTGTGGGTTCTGGGATAATTCGAGAGAAGTCTAATCTGGCAGGCAGTGGTTTCAGAGGATTTGTTATCCTCGAACTGCCCAGTGGTGTGTCTCAGAGGTGTTCATTGGGTAAGACTGTTATAGAGCACCAGAAGTATCTTCTTTTATATAGCCAGAAGCTTCACCACTACATAGCACTACATAGTCTTCTCCCAGTTTCTGCCCCTTTGGGGAACATCAAAAGAACAGAACAAATCAGCTCACCTTGCCTCCCTAACCTTTGTGTCATGAGAGAGGTCTCTTTTCATCTTCCTCTTGGGATTACTTACTGTGTCTTGATCTTCAGCAACTGCCCGTTGATGCCTTGGATCTTAGATACCTTCCCCATGTCAAAAGTAGATAGAACCCACTAGTGGAAGGGTGAGAAGCACTCTGAGATGGAGTGTAGATGGAGAAGGAAATGGAGAAGGAACTGCAGGCCAGAGAGCTTCATCGTGGGGTGGGAGCAGTTCTGAAGACTGTTGCAGTGAGGCCATTACAGGGGCTGGTGTGAAGATGGTGGCAGTGAGGATGGAACGGAAGGGTGGTTAAGGTTGTGAGACAGACTTGGTAACCGCTTGGATATGAGGAGTAAGGAAGAAGAAAGAACCCAGGGTGACACCCCTGGTTTCTGCTTCGGTAACCATGGACGATGATGTCATTCCAAGTCTGGGAAGAGGTGGGGAATATTAGAAATTATTTTCCCTTTAGTATTTTCTGCATTTTGTAAAATGACCTTTTAAAGAAACAGACACACAACTTTTTTGATTATGTACACAATGTACACAAATTTGTATTCTAAGTGTGTTACAAAGTATGAGAAAATAAAAAACCTATCCCTTCTTGATAATATTATAACTACTATTAATATTTGGATGTGTTGTCTTTCAGTTATATTTATAATGTTATGAAAATGTGAAGTCATATTTTATGTGTAAATTTATATCCTGTTTTCTTCAATTAACCTTAGGACTGTTAATTACAACGTATTAAAATTATCTATTTTTAGTTATCTTCGTTATATTTCACTGCCTGGCTTATGACGTTCGTATTATCTTAGAACTGTAGGAGAACCATTATTCACTTCTGATTCTCAGGCATCTTTATTTCTTAGGGTGGGCTTTTTTGTTCCAAATAATGGGGACTTTAATTAGCATGAACAAGAGGGGCCAAATGATAGCCGGGTGATGAGGAGTTGCTTTCTTGACAAATATTAGCTTATCTCTAAGAAGACCTGATTAATTTCAACTTTGTAACTGAGGTTTAACAGAAAGCTGTGAACAAAATCCACAGAGCCTTTTGCCAGGTGACTGCGTGTGTGGACTGTGCGAGCAGTTACTCTTGCTAAGCCAAGCGTTTAGTTCCTTTCTGACCTTTCTGCCCTGCTGCCTTCCCATTGGGTGATATTTTATAGAGCCACTTGTCTTTACTTGGAACCTGCTCTTGGTAATACTTCTTCAAAGCAAAGAGAGCCCACAGGTCTGAAAGCCTGCCATTTTTCATAAGATTTTATCAAACTTAACTAAACTGATATTTGGCAGGTTCATTTGCGGCTTATAGAACTGGAGATGTGTGTGTTTAATTATATGATCTGTACCAAGTTTAGGAGGTGTAGACTGTGATTTGTATTAATTTCTTATAAATCAAGTATGAAAACTCTTTTTTCCTCCCTTTGGGGCTATGCTGAAGATGAAGACAGCTTAATGTTCTTTTAGCATGTTAATTTTTGCCTTTCTGTTTGATACCATCTTTCTTGAATACTTGAAATCTTTAGTTCCTGATTTACACCACCCTCTGCCACTTAGATGTCTCTGTAGCTCACTCATCCTTTGAGACCAGGTGGGTTTTCTCTAGCCTTTGTCCCATTTTCTCAGTACTTTCCTTTTGTTCCCTCTCAGAGACCTAGTTATATTATTTGTTTGTTTGCTTGCTTCAGGGTCTAATTCATCTGCAGCTTCAGAGACTAATGCCAGGAATAATTTTTCAAGTTTCGTTTTCCTCTGAAATGTAATTTAATCTTAGGTTAGTTATTTATAATTAACACCCTTGGCAACTGCGTAGACTCCAGAGGGAATCCAAGTCCCCTATGGCACCCAACCCGAAACCCAGCCAGTGTGGTTAATATTGTTTCTGTTGGAAATGTTCCTGAGCACCAGGCCCCCCGTGTATCGGTGAGCTCCTGCAGCCGCTCGTTACTGGGTACTGGGTACTGGGTTGTCTGCATTCTTGGTAATATGGATGTGTAAACTTCAGGAAAAGTGAAGGAGGAAAATATATTATTCATTTAGGAAGCTATTTGATATAGAAGAATAAAAGTGATTCAGTTGATTAAGGGCATGTGTTTTGTTGTTTCTTTTAACATGTAAATTGAAACTGTTATAAAGATTATATACAGTGTCACTGAACTCGGCTTTCAATATTGGCAGTTAGGTATTTTATTTTAAAACATTTTCTAGGAAAAAATTCCTATATTATTTCTATTAAAATGTTTTAGTTATTTAAAATCAAAACACACTGGTTAAGTATTTTAACATTGCTATTTAATTTAAAATTGGGACGTACTCTAGGAGCCTGCAAATGGGGCAGAGTTAAAAACAGCAAGGATCATGTCTACCCCGCACTAGGGCTTCTGTGTCTATTGGGAAATATCATTTAACTTATCCAGCATAATTCATAAAATCCACAAAACTCTGTCTTTACAAATAGAAAAGACTGCATGTTCAGAAGCATAAAACCTCAAGAGTACTTTCTTCACTTAGTTATAACACACATAACACATCCTCACAGAGGCATGCAGAGCCAAAGGAAATGCATAGACGTTTTATTAGTAGCCAAATTTCGTGGAATGTAATAAAAAGTTCAGTTTAGTGAATCTCTTTAAGTCTCTCAACTGCAGTGGGTTATCACATCACCCCAGAAGGTTTATGACTGAGCCAGGATCTTCTGATATCATTGTGGGGTTCATTTGCTTCTGTCTCCCATGGGATTTAGCCACCAGTTTAGGGCACACGTCTGTGCTGCAGTACCTGTGGAGACCACTGGTCAGCAAGTGCTGCAGTTTTGGGGGTGGTCAAGGAGGCACTTTTTAAATAATTGCAACATTTGGAAGTCAGTTTCAGAGAAAGCAGCATGGAAAATTTTGCAGTAAATATATGGCTATTTTCAGTCTGTCAGATTTTTTTTTGTTGCTCAATAAAGAAATAAAAATAGATATCTAGTCTTTTTATCAGTATTTTTTTCTCTAAGGGCTTTTCTGATAAAAATAAATTTATATACAACTTTTACTACTTTCTCTGTGGTGAACTGAATTTGTTAGTCTAGTTCTAAACTCAACCACTGTGTCAGATCGTCTGTTATAGAGGTATTTATGGATACTTTTTAATCATCCCTGTGTGCCCTTCTTCATAGATGGTGTCTTTTTTCAATCAAGTTCAGTTATTTTAAATATTACTGCTCTGGTGTGTTTTGGCATAATTTTCCAAAGGCTTAAGAATATAGCCGCGTTCTTTACCTTCATTAAGTAGATACTACATTTTATCAGCTATCCAAATTATATCTTGTTTTAGTTTAACATTAGATTTGACAATATCTTAGAAATAACTGCCTAAAGTTCTTAGGTGGATGACTTCTTTGTTCTTTTGTCTATTAATATTTTTATTTTGTGTTTTCCCGTATTGTAAAAGTAAATGTAGGAGACCAACAAGTGCTTTTATGTACTCAGTAAGGATATATTAAGCACTGTGCTAGGCTGCAGATATATGTTGGTGAATAAAACAGTTTTAATCCCTGTCTTTGTGAGTTCACAGTCTAGGTGGGAGGGGTGATGGTAAACAAATATATGACTGTAAGTGCTTTGAAGGAATACAGTAGGGTTCAGTGGCTGAGGAAAATGTTTAGAGTAGTCATGATTCTGGTGCCTTTTTTTTTTTGGGGGGGGTCAGAGTCTCACTCTGTTGCCCTGGCTAGAGTGCTATCGCGTCAGCCTAGCTCACCGCAACCTCAAACTCCAGGGCTCAAGCAATCTCTCTACCTCAGCCTCCCGAGTAGCTGGGACTACAGGCATGTGCCACCATGCCCCGCTAATTTTTTCTATATATTTTAGTTGTCCAGCTAATTTCTTTCTATTTTTAGTAGAGACGGGGTCTCGCTCTTGCTCAGGCTGGTCTCAAACTCCTGAGCTCATACGATCCACCTGCCTCAGCCTCTCAGAGTGCTAGGATTACAGGCGTGAGCCACTGCACCCGGCCTCAAATGTCTTTATATAGATATTTTATCAATTTCCTTATATAGATATTATGTAGAGTTTTTTAAATCTCCCTGCATTCATTTTAAAGTTTAGGATGAGAGACTTGGTTTTCTCTTTATCTTATGATCACATCACATACCTAGGACAAAATGGTGAATGACTATATTTGTTCCACGGTCTCTAGAAACAAACAAAACAGCAGAGAGAAAGCTGACCACCAGAGAAGGTACAAGGTTGAGCATCCATAACCCAAAAGTCTGAAATCAGAAATGGTCCAAAATTCAAAGCCTTTTGAGTGGCAACATTACTCCACAAGTAGAAAATTCCACACCTAAGTACTTGACACAAACTTTATTTCATGCAAAAAATTATTAAAAATATAAAAATTTTAAAGGTATAAAATTACCTTCAGGCTATGTGTATAAGGTATATAGGAAACATAAATGAATTTCATGTTTAGATTTGGGTCTCATCCCCAAGATTCTCATTATATTTATGCAAATATTCTAAAATCCGAAACACTTCTGGTCTCAAGCATTTTGGAAAAGGGATACTCAACCTGTACTGCCTTTCTGGACAGTCATTTGTACAAATAAGCTCCCTTTCTCCTTTAACATACGTTTCATATACAGATCACTCTACTTTATGTCCCAGTAGCATTTAGAAACACAGTTGATCAGACCTCCTCAAAACTCTGTGCCCAGCTTCTAGAACACACAACTTCCTGGTTTTCCTCCTGTCATCTAGTTGGCCTTTCTCAGTCTTTGCTGACTCCTTCTGATGGTGTGTCCCATGGCTTGGGGCTTGGCTCCCTCAATCCCATGTTAGTGAGCCCTGGGGCTTAGTCCTTGTCTCTTCCCTGTCTATGTTCTCTCCCTAGAGAGATCATTTATGCCTCAGTTTTATAGACAGCTGTGTGTTGATAACATCCAGTTTTCTCTCTGTTGCCTTCCCTCTGAGCTACAGAGTTGTGTATCCATCAGTCTACATGGCTTCTCCCCTTACATGTCTAGTAGCACATCTTCTCCTAGCTTAAAAAGTCCTACGTGATGGACAAGCAGAAAAAGACTAAAGAACTAGATTCTCTGTTTTCTCTCACCCAACGGAGAATGGATCTCTACAGACCATTATTCCATTTACAGAAATCACCAAATGATCAGACCATAAAACCAAATCCCCGGCCATTGCTTCCATAAATGGAGAATAACTTATCAGTTATTAATCAAAACACAAAATTGTTAGAGGAAATTTAAAATTAAACAGAGACAGCCAAATTCTACTGCCCCTTGGATTCACCCCTGGCAGCCAAGGAAAAGTGCCTGAATTTGAGCATCCCAGGTGCAATGCACTCTGGTGAGGAAGTTTTCGTGGCTCTGCATGTGAATCCATTGGACATCTTAGTGAGATCTCCAAAATTGTTAAAGGATAATTTTCCAAAAATGGCAAAATCTTGACTTTCATATAGATATAAAATGAATACATGTTAAACATTTTAATTTAACCCATTAATTAAAAGAGGGAACCAGGTATGTGTCATATATAACCAGATCAAAGGAGAAGTCTAAAAAAGCATAAATGTACATGGAATAAAATTGTGTTGAATTGAGGGTATACAAATGGATACTAAATGGACTTTTCCAAAGGTATGAAGATTTAACTGTCCACCAGACAAAATTCATTTGTATGTCAACAGGCAATTATTTTGCATTGCTTTCGGTTACCTACATATTGCAGAGTTGTAAAATAGATTCCATAAAATCAAAATCAGATAATCTTGAAGGGTGTGCTGTAGATCAGAGGTTTGGCAAACTAAACACTAGCTGCTTGTTTTTGTAAATAAAATTTTATTTGAACACAGTGTGCTCATTCATTTATGTATGATCTATGACAGCTTTCTGACTGTAATGGCACAATTGAGTAGCAGTGAGAGACCATATGGCCTGCAAGCCCTAAAATATTTTCCCTACATTTATTTATTTACTTCTTTATGTGAATCTTGCACCATCGTAATGTAAGACATGGACACAGGGACATTGTTTTTTCTTTTTCCCTATTACATCTCCCTACCTAAAAACAGTGCCCATCACACTGTAGGCACCCACTTAATAGATGTTGAAAACTTATGAGGAGATATATTTGAGTATCCTGATTACTGTAATTTGGGGACTCTTAGAAATGGTTATATACTTTTTTGAGGTGTGGGGGTACAGGATCATTCTCTCTTGCCCAGGGTGGAGTACAGTAGTATGATCATAGTTCACTGTGATTTCAAACTCCTGGGCTCAAGGGATCCTCCTGCCTCTGCCTCCCTAGTAGCTAACACTACAAGTGCATGCCCCCATGCCTGGCTAATTTTTTAATTTTTGTGGAGATGGGGGTATCACTATGTTGCCCAGGCTGGTATCAAACTCTTGGCCTCAAGCAATCTCCCCCCCCTCAGCCTCCCAAAGTGTTAAGATTACAGGTGTGAGCCACTGTACCCAGCCAATGCTTATATACTTGACAATGGCTGGTTTTCATTGCCTTTTAACTGTCCTTATACCAGATTGGAATTTTGCATTTGCCCTTTTTTTGTTGTCACTATTGAAATGCAAAAGCAGAGAACATGGTTCATAACTGCCAGAATATAATTTTTATACCGTAGTATTAGCATCAGTTCCTTGGCTCTGACAGTGCCTTCTAATCAGCCAGATCTGAAAATCTTGGTACGATGCAATCATTGTGTCTGGGCGTACTGACAGATTTCTAAAAGTAATGCCTTGTCCAGAAGATTCAATAGTGATTCTTTTATGAGAATAGATTAATTAAACTTGAAAGGAGAATATGAATACAGGGGCATTTAGCTTTTTTGTAGCTTTTTGGGATATGTGCAAAAGTTGACTTTGTGAATAGGATACAATGGACTTACCTGTTTTAAAGATTGGAAGTAATGCCTTTTATTTTTCTTCCTATGTGTACCTGTGCTTTTAACTAGAGTTGCTGGAAATGCTATACATGCTTCTTCCTAAGATTTGGGTTTGAATGTGGACTGGGATTGGTCTAGTTTATCTATTTCAATTCAAAACCAACACTAGAGGCTCATTTATGTATACTAATTTGATATTCTGGAGAATTCGCCATATGAGAGATCTCTTTGGCCCCCTAGCATATGTTGAAATGGCCCTGAATATATAATATTACTGTCCATGTAGAATCTTAAAAATGATTGATCACATTTTCATCTAAAATGCACATTTAAGGGGAGAGCCATTAGACATAGCCACAAATAATTTTGTTAAAAATTGCTATTTTATAGTGCTGGCAGCAATATATTCTCTTGGTTTGGGAAGATAGTGCCAGATGCAAAGAAAACTATCCCCTGGGAATTTACCAGCATCAAAGGATGTTCAAGACAGAACATAAACAGGACAGTAGTTGCTAAAATCTTGTCCTCACTAAAGGATTTTTCAGTGTGCTTTAGAGGAAGGGGGAAGCTTTGGAGCATAGGCCATTAGAGCAGGAAGGGATCTTTGAGGTCATCTAGTCCAGCCTTTAATTTATAGCTGAGGAATCCAGTTATTGTTCAAGGGCAAATGACAAGTTAGTGGCAAAGCTGGTTCTAGAAGGCATTTCTTCATTCTACATTGCATAGTAGAAAGAATTTAGACTTTGAAATTTGTTGAACTTGAGTTTGAATAGTAGCTTTGCCACTTACAAATTTTGTTACCTTGAATGTGAGTTTTTATACTCTCTGAGCACTAGTTTCTTGAACAACAAAAGAGGAATGATATTGTAAGGTAGTTGTATAGAATGGAAATACTTATTCAGTCACTTCTCATGTTCAGCCTGTTTCTTGGAATGAGCAGAATTTAAGGGATCCAGTGGCAGAATATTTGGATAAAAATTATGGCATTACGTGGGTATAGACATTTATGTAGCTTGTTTTTCTTTCATTTCAGTAGATTTAGGTGATATAGGTGGAGTTGTGTTACATGGATATATGGTGTGGTTAATAAAGTCTGGGCTTTTAGTGTTATGTAGCTTTTAGAAGGAATATCATGTTTAGCAAAATAAACATACACTGAAAGGTTGTGACAAAATCCTAAATGTGAGCAAGGAAAATGATTTCAGAAATATGATTTGGGATTGCTCAGTCTGTTAGTAGGTCATACAGGTTGAGACAGAACTATTGATGCCGTTGATTTTGCTCTTAACTATTGAAACAGAAAGCAGTGATAACATCTGGTTGCTAAAATAAGAAATCTGATTTTTAAAAGTGAGGTCCATTTCCCCAAATTATATCATTAAAGAGCACTCTTTATAGAAAATACGGGAAATAAAGACAAGCAGAAGAAAACTCAGACACTTCTTCACTATTTAAAGACAAACATTTTGCTTTTTTTTTCAACATTTAATCAGAAATATTGTCAATATGGTCTTATTCATTGCTTTTTTTCCACTTAATATTTCCCTGTGTTATTATAAACTCTTAGAAATTATTAAGAAGTAGATTTTCTCTGTGAATATAAAGGTAATATATAGTTATTTTTTTAAATGTGTAAGAAAAAATGTGAAACACAGTCTCACCAGAAACATTCTTGCCAACATTTTTGTTACATTTCCTTTGCATTTGGGAATATTTCAGCAGCTATTGATTGGATTTATAGTGAAATTCTATAAGAAGCTCATTTACCTTACATAAATTTAAATAAAAGCCCTTTCAGATGCTGAGGGCTGAAGACCAAGTGGGGAGGAGAGAGGCAGGTGTGTGTGGGGATGGGAGAGCAAGAGCGCATGCTGGTGCTCCTGAGCAGTTTGAATTACGCTGCCGTCCGTTCCATTCCGTGGGCATGTTCCCTAGACTACACTCGAGACGAAAGAGCCTTTCTCAACCGAAAGAACTCATCCCCGATTTCGTAAAGCATCCACTATATGTGATCAGTTACCTTCTCTCCTGTGATTTAGGATGATGCTAATTGTGTATCATTGTTGGAAGACTGAGGAAATAGTTGATTATTTTTTGTGTTCTGTGGTTGAAATGAGGAATGCTGTTTGAAAAAGGCTGCTTAAATCTGTTGTGTCTGAACACTTCTCATAGAGATGCCACACTGAGTATGATTCTGGTAGTTTAAGATATGGGATTTTTTGTAACGACGCAGCCACTGGATGCCAGCCATTTGCACACCAGAGGAAAATATTCTGAAGGGCTTTTTAAGTTTAATTTTGATTATATTCTATTTAGTCCTATCTGCTTGACTTTAGAACCTGATCTCTATGTAAGAGGTTAAACCAATGAAATCCGACTTCAGAAATATTAAATGCAATGGATGGAGTAGGAGAAGGGAAAGGTTTTTAAAATATAGTAAGTACAGAATGAATGAGATAGATTAGCAGCAGCATTTCTAAAAAAAGTTCTGCGGATTTTGGTCAACTCTAAGAGGAATAAACGTTTAGAATGTTGGAAGTGGTTCCACACGTGAATGGGGAGAGAAATACAAGAAGGTACAATGAGGGGGCTGTCTTAGGGCTTCTTAGTGTGTTCATCAGAAGTATTGCTAGTGGCAATGAGTTGGAGAAAACTCAGAAAAGAGTTTAGGAATTGTGTTTTCAGGCACCATCTGGAGAAGGCATGTTTTTAGGGTCTAGGAAAAGAATAAGCTCTTGAAAGAAAGATACCTAATGTGAGGTACAGAAACGATGGGGTGTTGGGCTGAAGGAGAAATTTTTCATTATTGAGAGTGTGGGAAGAGCTAGCAGACTGTGTGAGGAAGTGAAGCACTCACCTTTCAGAGCTGCTAAAAGGAAGTAAGAGACAAGTTTGAATGGAAAACATGATTTACTTTGAGTTCAAAGATAAATATTTTTTAGATAGATGTCTTGATTCATAATAACGCAAATGGGGCATATGCCTAATTTTAGTCTCCAAGAAAGGTATTTTAATGATAAAGCCTATAAGAAAGATCTAGAAGGTTAAGACATCTTAGAGAAGGTAAAAGACCTAGTTTTATGGAAAAAATGTGAGGCATTTATGGACAGAACTCAGCAGGTCAGTGGAAGAGTTGTATTCATGACTGAAACGGGAAGTAAGGCACAAATGTCAGGTGGCTCATGCATACTCTTTTGTAGCCCAGACAGGTTGTTTGTGACTTTACAAAGGGGAAATGTGGGCTTCCTATTTTAATCTAAACACTTTCAGGTAGTAACAGTATCTGTGCATTTTTGTCAACAAAGGAAATCCTCTCCATTTCCCATCACAATTTATTGAGTCACAAGAATAGCAGAGATACAGAATCATTAATGTGTGACAATCAGGAAGTAATTTTTTGAGCATCCTGTCACATTTTCAAAAGTTAATTTCAATTCTGATTTGGTAAAACTTCGTGTAATTTCCACGTGGAAATATTTGATGAACGTATGACATACACTGCTACTTGTTTTTGCTTAAACAGTCACACATCTGGCATGCCCATTTTCTTGAAAATAAATGATGACTTCCTATTCAGATGCTAGTTGAATCTAGTATTGACCAAAGGCCTTGTCTCCCTGTTCTGGCTCTTCCCTCCTTGGTGCTTACCAAGTTGATCTCTTTACCATCCTTGTTTTGGACAAGATAGAGTGGGAAGTAAAGCTAGTATTTCAGTGTCCTAGTGGCGTAGTCACTTAGGTGGCAGTGATAGAATATAGTGTTCATACCAGTGATGTTTGAGTGATGTGGTAGTTTTCTCTGAATAAGATGCCCATTACCTATTATTGTTTTTTGTTTTAGTTTTCTCCTTAAAAATAGAAGGCAGGTTATACAAGGAGTTTGGGTTACATTCTTTTTAAATGCCCAGCTTATACAGAAAATAATAAGAAAATTCTAGGCTTACATTGTCTTTTCTTTGCTTCAGTGTTCTCAAGTCCCAGGAAAGTTTGTCTTCTGGTGCCCACTTACTAGGATGTAAACTCCATGAGGCAGGAACTTTATACGTTGCACTTCTTGCTGTATCCTCGATGCCTGGAACTGTGTCTCATGGTTAATAGGCTCTCATTAAATTCATTCCAGTTTAAAGAAATGAATATTATTGATTCTTTATTTTTAAAAATATATTATGAAAAAATTTCAAAATATACATAAAAGTAGAGAGAAATATAACAAATTCTTTATCTACCCATCTCTTTGCTTTCATGTTATCAGCTTTTCCCCCATGCTTTTTTGGTGGGGATAGAGATGGGGATGGCTTATGTCACTAGCACTATAAATTGCTCTAAAAGGTAGTTGTTGAAATTTGTTAAATGGGAATGAATACTTGATCTTTACGTGGGCACAAATTTTCAGTGATGTTGTGTATTTTACCTTCTCGACAAACATTATTCTTGGTTGGAAAACAAATAATGTATAAGTGACAGTAGTGAGACGTGTTGAAAGAAAGGTTAGATACACCTATCCATGTTTCTTGCATGTCTGCACGTGGTTACATCACCCATTCATTCAGTGGACTTTATTTTTTAGAGCAGTTTTTGGTTCACAGCAAAGTTGAGTGGAAAGTACAGAGTGCTCAAATTCCTCCCCATCAGCATTTTACAACAGAGTGAGACGTGCAGTGAGCCCACATTGACACATCGTTATCACCCAAAGTCGATAGTTTATATTAAGGTTCACTCTTGGTGTTGTACATTCTATGGTTTTTGACAAATGTATACTGACTGGTATCCACCATTATAATATCATACAGAATAGTTTCACTGCCCTAAAAATCTCCTGTGCTGCACCTATTCATTCCTCCCTCCCCCTGTCCCCCAGATACCTGGCAATCACTGGCCTTTTTACTATCCACAAGTTTGTTTACTGTACCACATGTTTGTTTACCATTCACCTGTTGAAGGGCATCTTGGTTGTTTCTAGCTCGGGCAGTTATGAATAAAGCTGCTCTAAACTTTCATTGCAGATTTTTGTGTGCACATAAGTTTTCACCTTGTTTGGGTAAATGCTAAGGAGCTTGATTGCTCTATCATACGATAACAATATGTTTGGTTTTGTGAGAAATTGCCAAGCTGTCCTCCAAAGTGTGTATACCATTTTATATTTTCAGCAGCCATGAATGAGAGAGTTCCTATTGTTCCACATCCTTGTTGGCATTTGATGTGACCATTGTTTTGCATTTTAGCCATTCTAATAGGTATATAGTGATACAGTATCTCATTGTTGTTTTAATTTGCAAGTATCATTTATTTTTGTATTGGCCAATCAGGAAAATGACACCCTATGTTTTTTGTCATTGTGGGCTTAACTAGACAGTCTGTGTTAATTAGTTGTTAGTTTGGAGTATTTTGAGGGGCAGAGGCATTCATTACACAAACAGTTAGTAGGTATCTTTCAGGTGATTGCACTAAGGCCTGGGATAGCAAAGACATTTTAAGATGTTGACTTTGCTGCCTAGAAATTTATAGTCTAGCCAGGGAACAGATAATACAGGTGATAAGATCTATACAAGATCTTATAAGAGATTAAAAAAATCACCTTGCCTTAAGTAGGAGCAGCAGAGCGGGTAATGAAGTTTGAGTTGAATTTTGAAGGGCATGTAGGAAGTAGCCAATGAAAGTAGAAAGAAAAGGGGTAGAATCAGGGAGATCATTCTATGAGAGGGAATTGAAATAAGACACATCAGTTCAGTCTATTTGGGAGGAGCTTGGGTTTTTCAGGCGTTGATGAGGGGCGAGAGATAAGACTGGAGAGGTATCAGGACCTAAAATCAAACCTTTCGTACCATGTTAAAATTTTTGCTTTTGATTTTAAGTGGAGTGGCATACCTTTGGGAAGAGTGAGATCAGATATGTGTGTCAGATTATTCTGCCTGTAGAGTGGGGGGTGGCTTTGGAAGCAGGGGATAGGACACATTGTAAATGATTAAGAAAAATGATGAGAGCCCATATTAGACAGTAGGCAAGGTGAGGGAGGAGGTGGGCAGTAGGAACAGTGACTCCATTCACAGAGATAAGGCAGATTGATGCTAAATTCAGTTTTGGGAATGTTGAACACTCTTGAAATTCTCTCACCTGTAGATATGAGTTAAACTTCCCAGCTTCCTGGGAAGGAGTCTTGATCTTTTGTTTTTTTGGTTCATCTCCATGGAAAGGAGCAAAGGTTATGAGTTAGGTTCTTGAATTTTCTGGAGGAAAAAAAAAATCATTTTTATTATCTACACTCTGAAGGTCTCTTTTCAGACAACAGCACAAGTACTGATAGCCTCAATCCTGAATTATAGACTGGGTCTCTGCTTCTTCACAAAGAGTATTTGAAATAATTGATGTTTCAGTTTGATAGTGTAGGGTACTTGGTATCTATATCTTTATGTGTGCTTGTATCCTTTTGGGGGTGTTATTTATTTATTTTTTTGCTTTAGAAAAACATGCTGTAATTAAAAAAAAATTAAGCATTGTAAACATGCATAACCTAGAAAAGTCCTTCATAAGCACTCCTCTCATTACCACTGCCAGCACATCAGTGCACAGTCTCCGCGGTCACGTCACATATAGTGGACACACACACCAGCATGTCTATTTATTTGAACAGAATCAAGGTCTCGTTGTGATACTGTTCTGAAAGGTATTTTTTGCCACTTAACAATATATCATTCTGGTCAGCACATATAAATCTGTGAATCAGACTCATTCTTTTTAATAGATGGGTAGTGTTTTGTTATATAGAAACATCATAATTTATTTACATAGTTTCCCATCACAGGTATTTACCACCCATATTTTTCAATTCTTTAAACCAGTGCTGTCCAGTTCTCTAAACCTACGGTCCCCAACCCCTGGTCCGTGGCCCGGTACTGGTCCATGGCCTGTCAGGAACCTGGCCATACACCACCACCTGAGCTCCAGCCCGCTCCCGGTCCGTGGAAAAAGTGTCTTCCATGAAACTTAGGAAGCGGGGGGTCCCCGTACAGCAAGCGAAGCTTCGTCTGTATTTATGGCCGCTCTGTTCCCCCCAATCCCCATTGCTTGCGTCACCGCCTGAGCTTCACCTCCCCACTCATCCCCACCCATCTGTGGAAAAATTGTCTTCCGTGAAACCAGCCCCCTGGTGCCAAAAAGGTTGGGGACCACTGCTGTAAACCAAAGCATACCACCAGCGTTTCTGTGATGATGGAAACAGTCTAGATCTGCTGTGTCCTATGCGGTAGCCACTAGCCATGAGTGGTTGCTGAGCACTTGAAATGTGGTTAGTGCACTTAAAGGACTGAATTCTTAATTTAATTTAATTTAATTTAAATTTAAATAGCCAGTAAATATTTAAAATTTAAAATTTAAATAGTTAGTGGCTAACTTATTGGACAGCATAGCTCTAAATAATTCCAGAGTTAGGTAAGGTTAGGTAAGGTCATCAAGCTACTTCCTTGGACCACATTACTTTGGCCTTCATAAATTACAGTTTAATGGTGTTTCTTTGATGTTGAGCAGTCACATGAAGTTTCTTTTTTTTTTTTCATTTAAGATGGAATCTCACTCTGTCACTCTGGGTAGAGTGCAGTGGCATCATCATAGCTCACTGCAACCTCAAACAACTGGACTCAAGCAGTCCTGTTGCCTCAGCCTCCTGAGTAGATGGGACTACAGGCGAGTGCCGTGACACCCAGCTAGTTTTTCTATTTTTAGTAGATACAGGTCTCTCTCTAGAGAGAGACAGGCTGATCTCTAATTCCTGAGCTCAAGCAATCCTCCCAC
>CAUYSK010004534.1:0-16285 GCA_963575035.1 Avahi laniger | reverse complement strand
CACTTCTATTCAACATAGCACTGGAAGTCCCAGCCGGAACAATCAGACAAGAGAAGGAAATCAAGGGCATGTCTCACCCACTGGCATGTGTCTCTGGGGAGTGCCGGCAGGCAGGGAACTCCCAGACTGGGCACCCCTGGGTCCACTGCAGGTCCGCGAGGGGGAAGGTGTGGGCCCACTCTCTGTGGAAACCTCAGACTGGAGGACACTGCAGCTGATGAGAGGCAGCTGCTCCTGAGAGTCTCAATCTGCCCTCCCGGCTGCAGTGGGGGGTGGAGGGACAGGGCAAGAACAGAGTCTGAGTGGAAGAGAGCTGGGACCCTGGGTCCTCTTGTCCTGCTTGTCCTTGTAAATGCAGAAAAGCTTCCAGACAACTCAGTAGCCTACTAATTACCAAAGGTATGTGGGAAGGAGAAGTGGGATTCTCCCCTTACCCTGCACTGGGCTCCAAGCCTCTCTGGGTTTGATCCTCGCCGATATCTTTTCATCTTTTTATTTTGCCTACGCTGCTTTATAACTTCCTTCCCTGAAGTCCCCAGCATGCTCTGGCACTTCTTCCTCCGAACTACGCCTGAGCCGTGCACTTTCCCCTTTTCTCAAGAATCCTTTCTTCCTTCTGGGACGCTCCAGCAGGCAATGTCTCTAGTCAGCTATCTTGCCCTCTCCCCCAAAACACTGTATTTTCCTCCACCGAAATGGTTAAAGACAGATTTGCAATTTTTGCCAGGTTAATCAGTGGAGTGAGTGATGACTGGGTGTCAGCCTCCAGTTTTTTCCCTTTATAATATGTAGTGACCCAAAATCCTGGTTCTCAGGTTAAGCCAAACACTTGGGTTTTCTCTGTAATTCCCCCTACCATCACTGTTTATTGAAACTAAAGAAAAAAAAAAACATGAGAAGGAAATAAGAAATGTTGGGCAATACTTAAGCATGTACACACCAGTTGCATTTTAAATAATGCTTCTCCGATGACAATGTAAAATTTGTCTCACAATATAAAGTGAGACTATTCATATTTTTTTTAACATGACAGTATTTTTTTTTTTAAATCACATGATTCAAAATGACATGAAATAACACCTTCCTGTGTTAAGTGCCTAGATGTCAAGAACTATGAAGAGGCTAAAATATTACCCTTCTTTTAATCTAACAAGTTAGCCCACCCCAGTTTTATAGATGCAAGCAGAATCCGTAGACTCTGGGGTCAGAGAAAAAAGAGTTTATTACTCTTGGTACAGCAAGCAACATGAGTACCATGTTCACGGATGATTTCCCTTGTCCTCCAATTCCATGGAAGAGGTGATGTTGAACAGGTCCGGGTGGATGATGTACACACAGTCAGTTTGTAGCACACTGAGGAACAAAAACTTAGAAAACCCCTAATGTTATAAAGAAGCTAATATCAAACCTGCCTAATCTTTGCCCCAAAGGGAGGCTATATCTTCATTATGTTCGTAGGGGTAAAAGAAAATCTGCCTCTGTCCCAGAGGGAAATACTATCACTATTTTTCAAGGCTCTTTGTTCTACATTCTTGAAAAGATAGTCTAGAACAAAAACTGTCACAAGGTATATAAAAGTGTGACAGCTTCATGGAGGAGAACTGTCTCCCAACACTGGAAGATACACACACACACACACACACACACACACACACACACACACGTAGATATCATATGTATTGTATACATATATATAGTATATAAATGTATGGCATATATAAACATATATATGGCACATATATATAATTTAATTCTCCCAAAAATTCTATAAAGCAAGCTCATATTTCTTGTTTTAGATGTAAAGAAGCAATACTAGCTAAACATCTTGTTTAATTTCACAGAGATTGTAAGCCACAGATTCAGAAATTCAACCCCTTGTTCTACTCAACAGCCTGTTCTCTTTCTGGTCAACTAATGCATTAATCGCCCAGATAACTAGGGAGAAATGTTTCTATTTTATGATAATGAATTCTACATAGGAAGAGGGCCCTTTGACTTTTTATATTACTTGCGCCAAAATTTTAAAAATATTTTTGTTGTTGCTTTCCTCATTATTGGCCATATTACAAACTGTATGATGTGCAACACCATTCAGACAAGTATGTAAAACGGTGATCAATGAAGTGGTGCCCTTTTTTTTTTCTCTTTTCAATCAAATCAATTGTTAAATGTAATTATAATTTTGGAAGATACAGTTAAAAAGATGTTGAATTAAATGGAGCTCTGAAAATTGCCCCTCTCATGATTCCTACTGATTGCATCTTGGCATAATTCCACCAAGTTTCAATATGTGATTTGGGGATAATGTATAATTGGTATTGGACCCATTGCAGCTTCTCCACATTTAAATGAGAGGCCCATTTTACTAGCAATAACTATAATAACTCCGCTAAATAGATTGTGTGACATAGCCACTCATTAGGAAATTATTTTTCAGCAGAAACATCTTACTTTTATATATTTAATTCAAATTTTAAGTAGGAAATTTATGAAGACAAGTGTTTACAAGGAGATACTTTTTTACAGATATTATAGTTAGGTTCTAATTAGACAATTATTTCCTGTGGTGTCAAGAGTTTGTTTTCATTAAGTCTTATTTTCAGGAAAACCTTATCCATAAGACACATTTAAAAGATATGAAATATTTTTTCATCATTTTGATATCTATGATATCAAAATACCGGGAAGTGGAATAGCACAAGTTTCATCACACAATGTTTTATTGACATGTTTTATGGGAAAAATCTTTTTGTATTAAAAAATCACTACAAATATGTACACTAGACATTGGTATCCAGCAGTAAGGGATAGTATTATCCACTAGTGGATTGAAATTGGTATACTTACCCAGATGGTAACAACTCTTGAAAAGGCTCTCCTAATTAAATAAATTTTGAGAAAAGCTGGTTAAGGTAAGCTACCACAGGAATTGATTGCATAGTGAATAAAGGCTCTGAGAAGTCTTGCAATAAATAAACTTGTTTTCTCATTGTCTTTCAAATTTGTTTGATTATAGACCTATCTTATTTTGTAACCTTTTTGATATTTGGAGAAGTCCTGAACACTCTTTAATGATCTTTTTATTCCACTAGAATGCCAGAGATCATAATCTTAGTTGTCTTTGTGTTCTCACATATTGAATAAAACCATTTCCACATGAGAAAATATTCAATATTCTATATTCCTATCAGTTTTCAGGCCTCATGTGTGCTGAAATAGAGACGGATGAAGAGCTCAGTATGGCAGACGGAAGAAGTGATTCAAGGACCCGAGGGATCAGGGAATGTTAGAGGGCCTCCAGGAATGAAGGATGGAGACCTAACAGTCATTGGGTCTGAGCTCTTACTTTCTGTTTCTTGATTTCCTCATGTTTACAATAAGAATAATGCTGTCTTTATATGCTTAGCATAAAGATTATCAAAAATATCAAGTTTGGAATTCTCCACAAATGGCAACTATTATAATTATTTATGATTTCAGCCATCAAAAAGTGACTCTAGAAGTTATGATATGGGATAATGTATATTTTTTTCTAAAAGATACCTTCTTCTTAGGATTTTTGTGATACTTACATGAAGTAGTGTCCATAAATCACTCAGCTCTGTATCTAGCATGCAGTACATATGTACACATGCTTTAATTCCTTTGGAAACTAGCACTAAATTGTCTCACATTTGTTCAGTTTATTCAGCAATATTTTTGAGCCGTCATGTGGTAGATTTTTCTCTAATTACTGCAGATACATCAGCAAACAAAAAGGAAAATAATTCCTGCTTTCATACGGTTTATATTTTAAATTGTAAGCAAGTTCTTATACTTTTAGTAAAAGCAAAGAGAAAATTATGGAAAATTGGAAAAGCAACTTAACAATAGCATGTAAAAAAGAATTCAAAGCTATTACACTAAAAGTAAGCAAGACCTGATGTTTTTAAAAGAAGCTTGATTCATTTCTTGTCAGAGATAGTGTGGAAACGGCAGATTATCTATAAGAATGCTTCTATAGTTCTGCACTTCCAGTTCTAAGATGGAACTTTCTTTACATTTGTAAATTACTATATATTGATTTTTCTACCTAACGCTGCAGGTACATTTTTATTTGATCTTTGAATCTCTTCTTAGAAGATAGGATATGTATGTTTAATTCCATTTTTCAGGTTTGAAACCCAGGGTCAGAGAGGAGCTGCATATGTTAACACAGAGAAGCATCTCAGTATTGGCAGAGGGAGACTGAAAACTAGATCTGATTTCCGATCAAGGATGCTTACCACTCCTGGTTGGGAAAGGAAAGTGATAACATTGCCCTTAACAGGAAATTGTAGCAGCATATGACTGATGCTGATTTTCAGCATGCATAAAATCTAAACTTTCTTCATAGAGATTATTTTTCTCTGAAAAGAGATAATTATATTTAAGGTGAGATTTTTGAGAATGAGAAACAGGTTAAGGTCGTATAGTCTTTGGTTCTATGCTGCTAATTATTCTAAATATAGTTTGCAACTTTATGTATTTTGAAGGAGCTCTAACAATTTATTATCTTTTTCCTTGCAAAGGGATGCTACTATACCCATGGTAAATCAGCAACAAATATGGGTATAGTCCTGATTTGGAATGGCATTCATACAGGAAAGGAATTTCACTGCTAGATGATGGGAAAATACAACTTTTGTGATTTATCTAGTTTGGGTAATGTAGCTCTAAAGTCAAAGTTTCTGTTTGGTGATTAAAGTTATAGCTCCTGTTGATAGACTCAACGCCAGGCTCAAATCCTAGCTCTACTAATGGATATTTTTTATCTTCTCTAAGCCCCAATCTTCTCAATGTACAATGATGATAACAGTGACGTAGACATCACTGAAATTTACCGAGATACTAATACTTAGTCATCCCTCAGTCAAATGTTAACTCAGTATTTCTCTTTGAATTTAATCGATCAGTTCAAATTATATTCAACAAAGTTCTCAATCTATTAGCCACCCCAAAGTAATTCTGACCAAATTACTTTGCTCAGAAATTTACCTTGAAAATGTTTAGTGCTTATAGAAATTTCAAATAATATTAAGAATCTCTAAAAATTTGCATAGCAGAGATTAAAAGGTGACATGCAGTTAGTAAAGGTTAAGTTCATTTTGGACATGCCTTCTTACCTTTGTCTTATAGTTATGTTTGGTATTTATATATACACACGAAATAAATTCTCAAAGTTTGGGTTTTTCATAATCCTTTTAAGAAAGAATTAGCATTGTCAGTTAGAATGATAATTAAACATAGTGTTCTTTTATTGAAAAGGAAAGCCTTAATAAGAAAGCCTAATTTAATTAATTCCTAAGGAGACAGATGTGGGAAGAAAACACAAGGAGAATCTATAGAATGTAACTTGATTGGTTTTAGACTTGAGTGTAAAGGAAAGAAACCTGTTATCCAAAGGATGTCATGGTGGCAAAGCACAAGATCCTAGCTTATAAAGTTTGCAAAAAAATCGCCCTGATAACATCTCATCAAAAGATAGTGATAAGGCATTTATATACTGGGAATGATCTGCAATTATCCAATTAATGAACATTATTAGGAAGGAGTGGTTAGGGAAGGTGAGAATTACATGGAGGGTTTCATCCCCAGGGAAAGAATCTGAAAGTACTGTTTGGAATCTATTAGGCAACTCCAGAATTTATGATTTTTAAGATGGGTTTGGAAGGGATGATTTTCCAGTGGTATAATAGTGGAATTGCCTTCTCAGGAGGACATTTTTTTAAAACTTAGCTTTATGAAAATTAATGTAGCAGAATTCAGTATAACATAATGGCCTCAGGAGCCAGGCTGCCTGGGTTCATAGCCTAGTTCTATCACTTCCTGATGATGTAATTGTGAATATATTGTTTAACTTCTAGATACTTCAGATTTTTCATCTGTAAAATAGAGATAATAATGGTCTTTACTTCATAGGGTTTTCTAATGATTATATAAGACAATGAATATTAAGAATTTAGCGTGGAACATAACATCTGTTTAATGTATGCCAGCTGTTATTACCTCTACATTAGGGAAGTATGCCTTAAAAAAACATAGCACTTTACAATTTTAAACCTTTTTTTACTGCCTCATTTAGCCTTCACATATCTTAAAGTAAGAAGTTGAGTATGATCCTCTTCCCTCATGAATTAGAGAATTGAGAGTCAAAGAAATCTAGTGACTTGCCCAGCTCACATGGTTATTAAATGATGGGCTGAGTGCATAGTGAAATGTCTAGTCCAGTAGGCTTTCTACTTTAACATCTTTACTTGGTCATGTATTCATCATCATGAGTGATGATTTTACCATAGGATAAATATTTGACAAGGTTCACAGATGAAGGGTATAGACAACAAAGCTTGTGGAGTCCAAGGAGGGTGGGCTTGAATAGCTAGACCAGAGAGCAGTGGGAACAATTCAAGAAATAAGCACTACTAGAAACTGGACCTTGATAGAATCTTAGGAGGCACGAGAAAGCCACTGCTACATGGCTGGCGCATTAATGAAGACTGAAAATGGATAATGGATGAATCAGATAAAACTGTAAAATATTTTTACATGTAATTTAAAAAATATAACAATGGATACTGTGCATTAACTGATGATTAGTTCCCATATACCCAAATGGCGCCACTTCTCTGTTCTGTTCTTAGATTTGTAAGTTTAAGAGGAGAGAATCAGCCTATATTCTAACATTTAAGTTGCTCCATTGCTAAGTATAAATTGCTTGCCTTCAGCCGTTATGGAAGATATTAGACACAGCAAGACGGAAAGAAAATTAAATCAGTTCTGCAAAAGAATGTATCATTTTTTCTATAGCTTTTACTAACGCCACTTTGAAATATCTTGAATATCTGTCTTCCCGTTGAATTATTAAAAACAATATGCTTGTGTGACTTAGGTCATTAATTTCAAGTTTTGTTTCATGTTGTTTTTTATAGTGAGATGCTGATTTAATTATCCTTGATGATAACTTAGCCCTTCAATATTTTTCTTTTGACTCTTTACACTCAACCAAAAGTTACAAATACTCAAATATAATTACTGAAATTTTTTGTATATTTAAAAATAATTGAAAATGATGCAGTGATATCTAAAAATCCTGTGATTTGAACATAAAAGGCAGGTGAGGCACTATTGCTGTAAGACAATAAATTTCTATTGTTTAAGACACTCAATTAGTTGTGGCAGTGCTAAAAATTAATACAAATATTAAATTTAAGGAATGACTTAATTAAATTATACAGCACAGATTAACCATTTCTATTCTTTTCTACTTTTATATTTTACTGAAATTTATTGCATTTTGATTAGTTTTTCATTTATATTTTACAGCAATCCAATCCATTAAATTGTTTCATTTTACCAATTTAATGCAATCATTTTAATTTTTTAAATTATAATTTTAATTTTTTTCTGATCATCACTTCTACCAAATCTATTTTCCCTGGATTAAATATTGAATCTCTATATTTTGCCTTGAAGATTTGTTCAATAAATTTAACCCTATGTAGTTTTAGCTATGTTGGTTCTATCATGCTCATTTCTACCAAGAATATTCACTATGCCTTTTCATAAATAAATGTGGTCAGCTCCGTCATGAGAAAATTGTAAATGATACTGTGAAAGTCTGAAAGAGAAAAAGAGAGAGAGAGAAATTAAGAGATAAGCAAAGACAAAGAGAAAACAGTGAAGTGATCAAGAGATACATAGAGAGACACACGCCCAGACACAGACAATGTCAGAAATTCAGGAGCCAAGTTTTCAAATGCCTGATAGAATAAAAACATCTTTAGGATCAAAAGCCTTAGGGTCAAAATGCTGGATATCAATGCATCTACCTCAGGAGTCCTAAATAACGTGTGATTCACACAGCAAAAAAATTCTGGGTATACAAAATGGAGAACACAAGTTTATTTTTGAAACTGTATCAATCTTTATATCTTAGACTGGCTAAAGAAAGTATTTTATGTGGTTGGAAATTATGAGGTGATACAGTCAGAAATATAGTTCGCTTTAGGAAGCCAAAGTTTAATTTTCCATGGCTGCCATCAAAAGTCTCGTGGAAGATACAGGAAGTGCCATTGGTAAGAAAATTCTGCCAGGAACATCAGATTGTGGGATTCTCAGAAAAACAGGGATTTCCACTGATTGCTTAACAGTGAGAAGACCAAGCAAATTATATGACAGCTTGAGGTGACTTTCAACATCCATTTCCAAAGAGCCATTCATTTGGGAATGAAACAAACAGTCGGCTTTTGCTGTATTGTTTTATGCCTGATGCAAACTCTTTTAAAACCTCATCCTCCCTCAACTGTGTAGCATCTGAGGGAAAAGCAATTTGGCTATCAGCCTGCCAAACTGGTTAATTCCAGTCTGAATGAAGGATTTTCTGTTTCAAAATGTTAAAAATTATTGTTATATAGCTGTTTGGATTTCAGGTATAACCAGTTCATGTTGTTCCACTTAAACTTCAACATGTCTTTGTTCTAGTGTAAGCTCTTGAAGAAAAATGTATTATTGGTTTTCGCTATCAATATGTACACACTCTGAGGAGGAAGTTTTTTTAACAATCTCTAAATTTCGAAATCAATTACAGAATGAATAGAATACTGGGAGAGTGGACACTTTTGACCCTTGAATACCTTATTAAATTGATCTTTTGCTTATTTTTAAAGTCTGAAAATGTTTACAATTAAAAAGTAATGCTATGCCAAAAAAAAAAAGTAATAATAGAAGAAATGATTCCTCTTCTGCCAGGTTCTAGTTTGAGAGCTCAATTTGCCATTCGAGTGTTAAATAGGTAATTTCATGAACAATTGTCTTGAACTTGTTTTATGGCAGAGAGCGATTTTAAATGCTTCTTCTTCTGTATATAATAAGCTGTAGGAGAAGCAAATATGGTTAAGTATCATAAGATCTACTGCAAGGGTTTTGCAAATAACTGTGGCACATTTGGCAATTTTTCAAACGATGGTACCTGCGACTTTCTTTTTCTGTCTTAAACTGTTTGTGTCTATCAGGAATTCCTACAACTGGAAGGAGCCAAAGTGCTACCTATATAATCTCTTCATCCACACCCACAAAACCTGCCAAACTCTCAAACTTGAGACATTTCTTTGAAAGACAAAGGTGTTCTTCATAGTAACTCATCTTTTCCTTCTTTTCAGTGAGCCTAGGGAGGTATTTTGAAAATATATTTCTGCATGTTTTGTTTTTTGCTCTCCTTTGAGGCAAAACAAAAATAAGAAAAAGAAAACCCAACAACGTGGAAGTTTTACAGTTTTATGGTGCTGTATTACAAAGTTTCCCATGTGTAAGGGAATATGACTCAGTTAAGGCACAAAATCAGGTATGAGTTATAGCAGGGGAAATAACCTGCAGTGCTGTTATCCCTGTCTCTGGCATGAATTCATGATTTAGCATCAGGAAATTCTATCTTAGTTTCAATTTTCCAATTCCAGAAAGTGAAATGAGGATAAAGAAAATGGGGTATACATGCAGAATGGAATACTATTCAGCACTAAAAAGAAGGAAATTCTGTCATTTGCAACAACATGGATGAACCCAGAGGACAACATGCTAAGTGTCATAGAAAGACAAATACCACATGATCTCACTTACATGTGGAATCTAAAACAACTAACTGAACAGTAGAAGGGTTTACCAGGGGCTGGGGGTGTGGGAGGCAGTGAAGTGGGGAGGTGTTGGTCAAAGGGTACAAAATTTCAGTTAGGAGGAATAAATTCAAGAGATTTATCGTACAACGTAGTGACTATAGTTAATAACAATGTATTGTATACTTGAAAATTGCTAAGAGAGTAGATTTTAAGTGTTCTCACAAAATAAATGATAATAAGTATGTAAAGTAATGCATGTATTAATTAGTTTGATTTAGCCATTCCATCATGTATAGATATTTCAAGACATTATGCAATAATTTCTAAAGTCCATTTTAGTCAACTTAATTAAATGTAATAATACTATAGTATTCCCCCTTTATCCGCTGTTTTATTTTCCCTGGTTTCAGTTACCCTCCGTCAATTACACTCCAAAAATATTAAATGGAAAATTCCAGAACTAAACAATTCATAAATTTTAAATTGTATGCCATTTGGAGTAGCATGACAAAATCTCCTGCCGTTACACTCTGTCTCACCTGGGACATGAATCTTCCCCTTATCCAGCATATTCAGGCTTTATATGCTACCTGCCCGTTAGTGACTTATTAGCTGTCTCAGTTCTCAGATTGACTGTCCTGGTATCGCAGTGCTTGTGTTCGAGTAATCCTTATTCTACTTAATAATGGCCCCACAGTGTAAGAGTAGTGATGCTGGTGTATTGTTATAATTGTTCTATTATTATTGCTTTTAAACTCTTATTTTGACTAATTTATAAATTAAACTTTATCATATGTATAGGAAAAAACAGTATAAACAGGGTTTGGTACTATCCAAGCTTCAGGCATCCACTGGTGGCTTGGAACATATCTCCTACGGATAAGGGGCCAGTTCTGCAGTTATGCTGCTCTTTCCAGGCAAGACAGTCATGAATGTGGTGGCTATTAGTTCAGCTGATGCATATTTAATATGTTCTCTAAGAAAACAGGAGACAAGAGCTAACACTAACATTTGAATGGCATGGCCACTTCCTTGCAACCCGCAGTGGCATGACCATAGCTCTTGGGTGCCACCATTCACTGATTTCCCTTTTGGTCTAGTTCCAGCTTACATCTGTGAGGGATGGGACATTCCTCACAGTTTCCTTTGAAGGCCTTAATTAATCATATGTAATTGTAATAGGCAATAGAGCCTAATAGTATCCATTAGTAGCCAATAGTAGCCATTTTTATCTTTCACATAGGTTTAACACATTGCTATACTAGAAAAAAAATTTTTTTTCCTTGGGGCCACAGTGTTTTATTATGAAAATAGAATAAAAACTTCAAAAACAAAATTATCCTTTCTAATTTAATGAAAAATGTTATTTTTATTGTCTTCTATGCTTTTTAAATAAAAAGTAATATAAAAACTTGAAAATTAGTAATGTAAAAAGTAATGTGAAACTTGAAAAATATTGAAATGTTTTTCTTGACTTGTGAGGCTTAAGTATAATTTAAAAGTAAAAATAAATAGAAAAACAAAATTTATTGACTTCTATTCATTTAATCCACTTTTTAAGAATTAAATTGTCCATATTAATTATAACAATAAGAACATCAACAAGTAAGATTTTAATGAACCAACTGCAGGATTTTGCCCAGGTTTGCTTCGCGAGGCCGCGGACTCAAAAGTAGCATGAGTTACATACAACTCACATGACAGTTAATGCGTTAACCTAGGATTCTTACATTAGACTATCAGATTTTTGTCATACTGATGACAGAAAATAAGAAAAGAAGAATGATTGAAAGTTTATTATCTTAGGTATGGTGTGAATTGCTGACTTTGTCATTGTGCTAAAAAACTAGAACAGAAAGACACATGGTAGCAGCAGGGAACGTCTACAACTATGTTGACAACTTGCTACTTTGACAGTTTCTGTGAGAGACCCAGCTGTGACCCAGGTAAGTGGGATGGTGTCACTTTGACACTGCAGCTGCCCTGTTGGCAAGTAGAGCTCTGTGATCCTTGGGAAGACGACATATATAATATTTCAAAGAGGGACCACTGTTCTACTATGTCAATACCTACAAATCTTTAAAGAGTTGACTGATGAAAATAAAGTCTTAATTCATTGTTTGGAAGAATTAAAATCAACGCTTGGCTATAAATTCCTTCCTAGCTTTACCAGAAGCTGAGAGAGATTAAAACTGAAAGACAGTTGTGTGGCCAGTTGGGTATGTCCGACTATTTCCTTCATTTTTGTGTCGTGCGTGTGTTCATAGCTTTCTAAATCCATTCAAAATTAACGGACAAAGAAGGTGATTTACCTATTGAAAGACGTTAGATCAGAGCTGTGCGGTTACTTTAGGCTGGTTGAGAGAGTATGACTATCTGCAATTATTTGAAGTCCCAAATACTGAGGCAGGAGAGGAGGCATTTCATAGAGAAAAAAAGAATGCGATAATGAGAAATGAAATAATGCTTTGAGCCCAGCTATTAGATCAGGACTAACTACATGACATTAGAAGCTCCTAAAAGGTGGGGGTATTCTCATGAAGAAAGATGTGGAAACTTCACGATTGCCAAGTTTGCCATTGAATTCAGGAAATGAAATGATAATGCATTTGGTAATACAAGAAAAGCAGATTTGTAGATGATATCAAAAGAGCAGATTAATTATTTGATTATAAACTTTATGACTGATGCCTACTCCTGGCAAATACTGACTTCTGTCTTCTCACCTCGTCTTTTACAGTGTCGCTTTCCATCCGAGGACCCTAACAGCCGGCAAGCTATGTCACGATTGCTACATGTCATGGCCTCCCTTCCCCGCAGGTTTTGCAACAACCGTAGCTTTTCTGTTACCTTTTTGCTTCCATCTAAAAAATTACAACTAATAGATGGTGAAGTGATAATGAACAATAGTGCTTAATATATGATTTTAGCACGAGCCTCCTGCAAACCAAACTAATGCCTAGAGTAATAATTCTCTGAAAGGAAACTGCAGACACTGCCAGGTCAGCAGTAACTGAAGGCTTCCCGGCATCTTTCAGGCCAGAAGACACTCCGCAGGTGACCAATTCTACACATCATTTCCTATAGGCGCTCAATTACCAAGTGGACTTTTCAACTCTCACCTTGGTTTACTGGATATGATGATAAAACCTAATTGTAGCGTTGAGCATGGGATTCCTCTAATAAAGGAAAGAGATATTAGGGCCAACCATATCAACTGTAGGCTAGAGAGGAACAGTTTTTACTGGTTGTGAGTTTCCTGCCTGACACATACTCTTTGGTGACTGCAGTTGAGGCACAGGGTCCGCCTTTTCTCCCATACTCTTCCTCTCTCTTAATCCTGAATTTAATATCTGGAAATGTTTAGATTAGAAGATATTTAGTTACAAGAGTAAAATTCTCAAGAGATGTGAAGAAAACTTCAGATAAAATTATTGTGTTGCATGTATCATAAGGGAAATAATCATAATACCTTATTTTCACATTGGGCTTTTATATCGAAGGCTATATACACTTAAATTAATCATGCACTTTATTGACAAATGGATAAATTAATAATGACCCAATTTAAAACCTAGCTCTGAGGGGAGTTATATGAAATAATTCAAATTTTACTATTTGTTCTGCTAAAACCGAAAAACTAATTGCATCTCATAATCCCAAGGACATTTTAGTGTCCCTGTCCCCTCAACAGATACAGGCTTTACAATTGTGCGCTCATTTTTAGTAGAAGTTGGCTTATACTAGAGGAGATGAAGTTAACTGGAGACGTTGATAATAGCAGCACACACATTTGAGATTTTCTAAGAATAAGCTGGCATGTTAAAGCAATTGTAAAGTGATATTTTCTTTTTTGATTTAAATATTCATCAAAGAAAAATATGCACAAATCATTATAGGGCAAACAGTATTAGACAAGTGAACGTTATGAAAGTTGCTTTAAAAGACTAAATAAAATAACAACGATAGCTAAGAGATATGGAATTGTGAAAATACAAGAGACTTTTAGGATCTATCTAAACTTTATAAAACTTTTAAAATTTGCTACAATGGAGATTTTGTACAAAGCTAAGGTTCAATTATTCCCAGGGAGATTAACTGTAAGTATTCCAGAATTCAAGTTTAACCTTTAGCATCTATTTTACATAATTAAATCTTGTTACCTGAAAACTGCCAGTCAATTTGGAAAAGCTGTCCTAAGATTTTATTAGGTTAACAGAGTAGAAAGTTGAATGAAAATCACTCAAGAATTTCCAAGAAGCTTTCTTAAAGAAAGCTTCTATAGTGAATTTGGGATGTATAATAAAATGTCATAAATAAGTTCATCAAGGGAAAAAAATGTATGTTTACATGGTCCTTCAAGGAGAGGAAAGAGAATATTTTAACTAGAGGGAAAGAACGTTACATTTATGACTTATTAAGACCTGGTTGTAGTTTCTAGAGGAAGAAAGTTGTTTTATTTTTTTTCATATTAGATATTTTGTATGTGTATTTCCTCTTAGGCCCTGTATTAGTTTGCTAGGACTACTATAACAAAATACCCAAGATAGGGTGGCTTAAAAAATAGAAATTTACTTTCTCACAGTTCTGGAGGCTGGAACTTCAAGATTAAGGTGTCAGCAGGGTTGGTTTCTTCTGAGACCTCTCTTCTTGGCTGGTAGATGTCAAGCCAAGTTCTGCTGTTTCCGCCCATGGCGTTTGCTCTGTGTACAAGAGGATCCCTGGTATCTCTCTTGTGTCCTTATCTCTTCTTATCAGGACGCCAATCAGATTGGATCAGGGCCCACCCAACAACCAAATTTTAACTTAATTACCTCTTTGAAAGTTCTATATCCTAATATAGTGACATTCTTTAGTACTGGGGGTTATGACTTCAATGTATAAATTTTAGAGGGGCCCTTTGTTTAGTAACTTGTATTATGTCTAGGAACAAAGGAAAAAATAAAAATAATTTTAACCAGAACTAAGTGAAGATTGGACCTCTGACATCTGCCACATTCAGAAGTACATTTGTTAAGACCTTCATTCGACTTACAAGGACAAATTAGTTGTTTTGTTTGTCTTTCTTTCTTTCCCATAGTAGACTAATTCTGCCTCTTCTTAATTCTCTCGAAGGCATTAAACTCTTCCCCTCAGGAATATAAACCTCTCCAGGACCTAGAGAAATGTAGAAACTCTAATGATTCTGATACCGGTTTTAATGAAGCATTAGCAATCAGATGTAAAAGGAAGATGAGATAATAGTTGTTGTTTGAGAACAAAAACAGTATAAGGATAAAATCTGGGGAGAGACTAGTCAAAGAGGGAGATGAAATACCAGAAACTCAGGTGCTTATCCTAGGAGCTTGTCTATGGAGAGAGAGGGAGGGCCTCTGTGCACACGGGGTTGGAGTGGTGGGCCCAGAAAAAAACTATTTTGGGAAACCTGACCATGTATGTTCTCACCAGTGTCTACTGATGAATATCTGCAAAGGCAGGCTGTGGTTTAAGTTATTCACAGTGACAGAAATTAGCATGCACATTTATTTTTCCTGTCTGTCATATTCCTAAGTAAGCAAAACTACTCCCCATGAGACAGGGTAGGGTGAATTGACACTTTAAATGTATAGGCTTACTCCCCTTGGAGATGTGGTCAACACACCAAAGCTGCACCCAAAGTCTTGTGTTTCATGAGATGAGTCATTACGTTAGGTGGAGACAGGACAAGGGAGAAAGGAAACTTGGCCCAACTTTGAGTCGTGACTTGTGATGAAAGGAAAAGAACTAACTCTTTAATAATGTGGCCAGTGTGTCTTCACAGGGTGACTCCACTTTAGAACTAACACAATGCGTATGTGTGTGTGTGTGTGTGTGTGTGTGTGTGCGCGCGTGCATGCGATCTTACCTCCCATCTACCTATCTACTCCTATAAGTAGGGTTCGGAGTCCTATGACTTTGAGATCTCCAATAGTCACCTAGTTGCTGTTAGTGAGCTGTTTCCAGTTTTGAAACAGATCTAGTTGTTCCTAACATTTTATTTTGGTATCATACAACCGGGATTTAGGTTCATTAGGAGCTAACGTCAGCAGTGCTAGAGAAGGATTCCTTTAACTTATTAGTTGGATAATAACTAGGATCCCTGATGACTTATCTTTCTTGCTTACCGCAACTCTGAGATAGAAAAGCAGCCAAGAAATGCAGGTAAATTCAATGACATCAGTTCTGGTGGCATTTAGATGATGCTGACAAAATGGGAAATGAGTTCATTATTTCTTTTGCTCTAGGGAAAAAATGTCTTAATATTCTTAACCTTTAGAGTAAATATTTCTAGTTGAGGGGCAAGCTTCAGAGAGGATAAAAGGACATCGTGGCTCACCCAGCTCAACTTCAATTAGCTAAAATTATTCTCAAAGCACACAGCTCCAGAATTCCCCTCCCCTCGCCCTGCGCTATGTAAATGCTAGCTGGAATGTTTTACACTGAAAAGTACATTTCCAAGAATATTTTCTTAATTTTTCCCTTCAGTGCTCTTTTTTTTTGAGACAGAGTCTCACTCTCTTGCCTGGGGCGAGTGCCGTGGCGTCAGCCTAGCTCACAGCAACCTCAAACTCCTGGGCTCAGGCAATCCTACTGTCTCAGCCTCCCAAGTAGCTGGGACTACAGGCATGTGCCACCATGCC
>CAUYSK010004532.1:0-18116 GCA_963575035.1 Avahi laniger | reverse complement strand
ATGTGGCTAGCTGGGAATATTTCATGCAGACTTTTTGAACTGGGTCTTAATGTCTGATTTGAACTTCAATACATATAGATGGAGGAAAGGGGGTTTCAAAGAGAAGGATCAATAGAGTCAAAGAAATAATGATGAAAAATATTAGAGGAAGAGAAGGAATCTAGTTGGTAAGAAGTAGAATAAAATTTTAAGATCTGAAGATGGAAGGTTTTCATAAAATGTAAGAGATTTGGGATTTATTCTTTACAGCATAATAAGACAGTAAGTATTTTTATATCTAGAACCCTATTTTAGAGGTGCATTTCTGGAAGTAATATTAGAAAAGGAAGATAACAGGAGGATCACGTAAGATGTCACAATAGTCATAGTGACAAGCAAATAAGACCTAACTCAATGAAGTTAGAGCTTAATATTTTTATTTGTATTTTTGTTTTATTTTTTACTTAAAAATATCAGGTTATTAAATAATTTAATGTAATCCTTAAAGTATCTACAATGACAACTCTTTAGTTTTTAATTAACAATATAATTGTCTTCATTGTACTTTTTAAAAACATTTATAAAACAAATTAACAAATTTTGTTTCCAAATATACCAGTAAGGGTGATAACCAACATTGTCCCACAGTCAATTTTTTATATTACTGTAATTGAGTTGAAGTGATTCATAAATTCAGTTTCTTGACAATTCTACCTATGTTATTACCCGTGGTATTTGTGGTAGTCAGAAAATAAACAAACAAAATAGATATCAATTTTAAACACATAACAATGACCAGTGACTTGACTTCCAAATGTTATGCTTGTTGCATGGAAATTTGTAATCAGAAAGGAAGTCAATTATTAAGTATCTCTAAAACATTGACTCAGAATACCAACAGTGATTCCATGATAGTGACTTTGAAAATATGTGTGACAAATTATGAGAAAAAAGTAATTCAAAGCTAGTTTATTTTTATTTTTCTATGCATACATTCTTAAGGATGGGATATCTATGCTTTCATTTTCCACAACTACAATTGGGGCAGGAGAAATATGATGACGTTAAAAGAACTTTGAATAAGGAGTTAGTAGACTGTGTCTGTATTTCAGTTATCTATTGCATTTCAGTTATCTATTGTATCATTATAAGGCACCAGCAAATGTAGTGGCTTAAAAGCAAAACAACAATTGTATTGCTCACAAATCTTCCATTTTGCCTGGGCTTCGTGAGGGCAGCTAATCTCTGTTCTACGTGTTGTCAGCTGGAGTGGGTCAACTGTGGCTGGAGGGTGCATCTTAAGCTGGCTGGCAAGTTAATGCTAGCTGTCACCAGGGAGTCTCAGTTCTTGTTTATATGGGCCTCTTCACTGATTGCTTTGGCATTTTCTAAGAGCAAATAGTCTAAGAGGCAAGAAATGCATGCCTGTCTCTGAAGAACTGGCTTGGAAACTGGCATAGCATCACTTCCGTAAAAATCTGTTGGCCAAAGCAGTCTCAGAGCCCACCTTATAAGCAAAGTAGATACCCACTGGTGTGCTGGTAAATTGCCTCTCAAGAAAGAAAACTGTGGTTTGTAGCATTTATCAATTTTCCATAGTGTAAATATTCTCACCAAGGCAGAATTTGAGCTACCGATATGTCACCGAACACAGAGAAGGAAAGCAATGAAGAAAATCCATTCCTGCAAGCTGGTACAAGCAGGTTCTAGCACACTATTTCACACACCCAAACTCTTAATGTCAGATATTGTGTGGTCATGCTTAACTAGTCACACATTGATGATGTCAATGAAATTATGTCAATTTTTTCATTGGTAAGAAAGGAATAGTGTCTGCATTGCTTCACAAATTTTGTGTTAGGCGAGAAGATAGATTGTAATTGAAAATCCTTTGAAATGTAACAGCTTCATTATTAGAAGCTATTCTGAGATTCTGTCATTAATAATGACATGGTGATGTTTGTTTATATCATAATGTGTTACTTCATCTGATATTTTTATGCTAACAACTAATGAACACTATACAAATCCTATATTTTAAGTTATAGCTCACATTCCAGTGAAAATATTGTATTTTATTTCACAGACAGTTCTAAAAATATACACTGTCTTAAATATAAGAATGCTATTTGTATTTAAATAAATCTATAGATTTTAGTCATTTCTTTTAAATGATGGACAGAGGAGTCCCAGAAACCAGGTCTTCTAATTTGCATCGTAGAGCTCTTTCCACTAAAATACAGTGATAAAACTGGCCACCTGATCTCAGAGAACAAGTAGAAGCAATATGAGAAACATTTTGCTTCAATTTAGTATTTTAAAAAATGAAGATCCCTTTCTATAGATTGATAACATTTAAAATCACATTTTATGGACTGGAAAATCAAGTTGACTGTTGTTGACTATTGACTCTTGTTTCAAAGAGAACAATTTCTTCTGATGTTAAGCAAGTATTTTAAAAACAGTTTATTTCAATGAATTTTATATCTATGGATTTATAAATCCAACATCAAATAGGAACATTTTTGAAATAGGAATCTCTTATAAAATATTTTAAATGTATATATATCAGCTTCATATTTAACTGTAAACTTTCAAAAATTTTTTCTTTTACTTAATTACATTTCAAAGATATATTCCTAACAATTCTTATAGATCCATTGATTTAGTTGGATATCTTTGTTACTTTCTATTTGAGTTATATTTCTTTATTTCAAAAAGCATTTCATCAACTATTTAAAAAATAAAAACTAAGTTTGGATGCTTTAGACAAATGTGCTTAGTTTTAAAAGAGGAATGAATTACTATGCTCTGATTTTTTTATCATCCACCTGTCTGTGCAGCAAGTGTTCTGGTGTTTATTGCTGCTATTTAATTGTTGTTTTGAAAGTGTAAAACTCTCTCTATATAATGATATTTATAGGATATGATGCAGCATGATATACATAGGAAAAATTTTAGAATTTAATTTGTAGGTAAAAATCTAAAAGTCAATAAATAGTATAAAAATGCTTAGTCATTGAGACAATATTTTCTTTTACTGAATTGCTTTATATATTATTAAAATATTTTTCACAGCTAGAATATTTATTTTGTCATGCAGATTTTCTCTTCTATAAGCACTGGAAAACTGTAGCATCCATTTAAATAACATTGACTGAAAACATACCCCTCACTTCTCAAAACTACACTAAAATGACAGAAAGCTATAAATCAAATAAATAAACCTTATCTGTATGTATCACCATGGATTAATCTCCAAAACAGTGTGAATGACAAAAATGTGCTTCACAATATTATATAGAACATAATAATTATTTTCTGTACAAATTAGTAAACACATTTAAAAACATTTAAAATTATTTCCTAATGCATATTTATTCAATTCATCCAAGACCTAGTAGTCTTGTGCCATTAGTGGGCCAGCCTATTCCAGGTTACGGAGATTCAAACAGAATTGCTACCTTCAGGGTATTTTCATTCTTGAGATCAGAGACAGTAAATAAACAAGTGTCATCTATAAAATAAAATAGATTTTTTTTTATAGATTGGTAACTACAATAGGGAAAACAAAGATGGAAAAACAGAGAGACAGTGTGTTTTGGGGGGCATATCTACCTTTTAAAAGAGGAGTCTTCCCTCATTCTGTGTAATTAGAATAAAGTTATGTGGAAAGGAGTGAGATGCTGAGCTGTATCTGGAGGAAGAACATTTCAGGTATATGAAACAAATGCAAAGGTGAGGAGGAAACATATCTGCTACACTGGAAGAAAAATGAACAGAGGGGGAAAAGCTGGAGCTAAGAAAATGAAAAGTAAAGTAGTAGATGTGGCCACATATGTAAGTAGAGAAGAATATTGTCTTAGGTTTGGGTCTCCAGAAGCAGATCCTGGGAGTAAACATACATATAAGTGACTTATTATGGGAAATTTCTCAGAAGAACCTGATAAAAGAATAATGGAATCGAAAAAAGAAGGGAAAGAAACAAAGCAAGATCATTACTTCAGGCAGAGTCCCAGACTCAGTCTGATCGTTCAGGGGCGTTCTGGAGTACAAATTACCCCCTTAGATTTGATCCCAACTGCAGACACATGTTAGTCCTAAAGTTAAAAGGATGCTTGAGAGAATGTAAATCCCCTGGGAGAATCAGCTCTCTCAGGGACAAGTGGCTGCAGCTGCTGCTGGCAGTGCTTGGAAGAGAAACGCAGCTGTGTTCTATTACAGTGAGAGGGTGCGAGGGGGCACAGAACTAATGACAGGGGTCCCAGCTCATCTGAGCAAAACACTCAGGGTGTACCCACGAGGCTAAAGATTGCATAGCATATTGTCAATCCTGTAAGATTTTGCCTTTTACTCTAAGTAAGATGGGAAATCATTGGAAGATTTTGACCATTGTTTTAAAGGAAATTAATGAGTATAGTCAAGAGCAGCAGGAGAGAAGAGTTGGGGAGTCTTAGCTATATTCCGTTTGACTTATTTCCATGGCTTTAGCTAGAGTGGTAATAGTGCAAGCATTGACAAATGTTTGGATTTAGGCTAATTTTGAATATAAAGCAAACAAGATTACTATATAGACTTGTGGGATGTGATTGAAAACAAAACAAAACAAGCAGTCAAAAACTCCAAAAGTTTTGGCCTGACCAACTAGAAAGAATTTGTAATAACTGACATGGTATAACTAAGGGAGGAGAAAGGTTTGAGTGTGGGAGAGCATGTCAAAAGCTCAGTTTTTGATAATTTAACTTACGAATACTTACTGGACATTCAAGGAGGACATCAATAGGCATTCAGATGCGTTTGTCAAATTTAGAGGAGAGATTACGGTTGGAGATATAAATGTATAACTCTTCAATGTATGAAAATATGCAAGGAGCATAAGAAAGAATGAAATTTCCGAGTGAGCATAAGCCAACAATAAAAAATTTCAAAGATAGATACCTTGAGTACCCCAAGATATATATACAAATGAATGAAGAGAAAGAAACAAAGAAAATTAAGAAATAGTGGTCAATTTGGTAGAAACCAAACTAAAACTTGGAAGCCAAGGGAAGAAAGGACTTCTTTCCTAATCTGACAATATGTCAGAGGCTGCTGTGTCTCAGGATGAGAACAGAGAACTGACCATTGTATTTGACAACTTAGTAATCATTGGTGATCTTGACACCCTGACTAAAACATGTTTTGGTGGCAAAAGCTTGACAGCAATGGTTTTAAGGGAGAACGGGAGAAAAGGAATATGGTTACAGAATGTATACATGAAGAATAAATGAAGTTATGAAGCTTTGCTGCAATGAAAGGGAAATAAATGAGTTGAGTGTTTATACATTGGCAGGGAAATGCTGAATGCCTGAGGCGAGAAAAAAAAATTAAATTGTCATCTTTCAGATTGGGAAAATGGATTAGAGAAATTTGATTGTAAAATAGCATAAAGGTTCAATTGACTTCATTGATCATGCATTTAAATCAAAAGTTTCAGCAAAATTTATTTTCTTTAGCCATATTTAGCAAGTTAGCATTACAGTTCAGGGCCAGGGTTGTATTTTGGTCAATTGCGTTTGGAAAAATAATAGTTCCAAGGGACTAAGCTTGTTTGCAAAGAAATGATTATTATGATTGATCATGGAATTTAATTAAGTTGTAGAGTAATAAAAAGATGTAAGAATATCGTAAGACAGTAGAAAGATGGAAGTGTTAATTGTAGAGCATGGTGTTTTAGAGGGACTGTTGTAATTAGAATAATACAGTAAGTGAGCTCTAAAACAGAAGGTGTTCATCAAATAATGGCACACTTGAAATTGAGATTAGTTTAAGAAGGTAGCTGTCACTGATCATGAAAATATCAAGCAAATAAACCTTAATGGAGTATCTGGAGTAAAGTGGAGAACAAAGTCACCTGAGAGCAGATCAAGAAAATGAGAGGCAAAGAATAGGTAAATGCCAAGAAAGCAAAATCTATGCTTATTGTATAACTGCTGGATTCTGGAATCTAGATCATTGCCAGAGACACATGGAGCATTAGAGAAATAGTCACTGAGTAATTCAATGAATGACAAAAGACGTAATATACTAACGGTAAGCATTCAATGGCTTCGTATTTGCTTCTTAGCTCAAGCAACGTATTAAAACTGGGATGTCAGTGATCTTCACCTTATGTTAGAAAAAAAGCAAGTATACTATTTTGTTGTTCTGGGTTGAGATATCATTCTTCTAAATAATTTTACACATTTTGCATTTCAAAAAATTAATGAGATTAAAGAGCACAAAGAATACAACCTTTATAAAAAATTGATCATTGAAATCTACACATACAGATGGTAGAGAGTGATATTTCTATAACATCAAGGATAAATTTTGATTTTTGTTAAATAAAGCATATATGATTAGATTAATGGTCAAATGTAATAATAGAAACTTAGAGCCTAAAGACTGAAATAATTATCCATAAAAGAGGATTTTTCCCTCAGTAACCACAAAATAATACCAACACCTGAAAGAACAGGTATAATGAGCAGAACTGCATTTATTAGCCCTTAGGTTAATTACTTAAAAGAAAGTTTCACTTTCAAGATGTAGAAGAACATCTGAAGAAACTTAAGAAAACCCAGATACACTGGGTTCTTAAGAGACTAGAATCAGACGCATACTGGAGAGAACTCTGCTAAATCATCAAACAGGTGATTTACTGATTATTTTAAAACTGCCAGGGAAGGAGAGTTAAGGAAAATCTTTTTAACTAATTTTATAATACTAGAATGAGAATTATACTCAAACAAGGCAAGTATAAAACAAAAAGAAAAGGAACTTTAAATAAATATTATTTTGTACATGCAAACATGCATTTTTATATTATACATTACTATCAGCAAATGAAATCCAACATTTACCACGGGACACAGAAACGATTGCAAATAAGTAGAAACTAAGTGTACCTTGTGACTTCTTTGGGCTACTCATGCCAGTAAATAAATAGGCAAGAAAGGAATCCTGAATCAGCTGAGGAAATCGATCCTGATTATAAAGGAGAAATTGTGATGATACCAGAAAATAGAATGTAAAAAGGAGAATGTTTTGCTTTTTAGGTCTCCTATGAGTATTCCCATGTCCTGTGATTAATGTCAATAGGATATCATATGAACCCAGTAGAGTCAGGATGTCTCATGACCCAGACACTTCAGAAATAAAGATTTCGCTCATTCAACCACGCAATGAACCACAGCCCGCTGAGGTGATTGCTAGGAAATACAGAATGATAGTGAAAAAAGGCAATGAAAAATATCAATTATGGCATCATGACTAACATAATTAAATGAGGACTATATTTGTTATGAGTGTTTCATTCTTATTTCAACAAGAGATATATTCACATATAAGATAAGCATTTTTTCTTCCTCTCTCCCATTCTCTTATCAACTAACAGAAAATATGCTAATAGTAGCTAGTCTTGTATCTCAATACTCAGGTTATAGAATATGAAAGAGGAAGTCTGGCTCATTCCAAATAGAAATGAGTATCAGCCGAGGACAACTAATAGGGTTTTGTAAATTTATTAGGAAGAGGTTAGCATGAAAGGAACAACTGAATCATGTTAGGAGGAAGCATGATTTTGGAATATATATTTGGTTAGCAAAAATGTGTATGGATTTCAAGATGGCAAAAGACAAACCTTGATAATTTTCTACTGTGTCAACTCAGCTAAGCCAGAACAATGTTTCCCAGCATCTCATTCCTTCTGTGCTTCTTGGGGAGGGTTGGCAACCTCAGAAAATCATGTGTGAGATTTGGAAGATAGACACAAACAATAGCTCGAGTGAGGCTCAAAGGGTCAACGCAGGATCAGACACATTATATAGCTCATGTATAGGGTTGTGGACTTGCTGACTCACCTTGTTGGTGTGAAGCCGTAGCGGGACTTCCACATTCTCCACCACCTGCCGGATCTCCTCCCTTTGCTTTTCTGACTCCTGGTCTAAGTATGTGTCTATGCTGTTGGTAAATGGCACCAGCTTCTTCTGAAGATTAACCATGTCATTGTAGTTGGACAATTACAAGTATTGAGAAACTGACATGTTTTTCAGTTCATACTCAATAGGATCTAATTCATCCTGACAAGTTCCAGTTTGTCCCTGTTCTCCCTTACACTCTATCTGTATTTCCTTATGCACAGCTTGACCTCTTCACTTCAGATCCAGCACCAGGTACAAAAACAACAGTTTTGGGTAAACTGTTTAACCATTCCCACAACTGCATCAACAAATATTTTTAATGTATTTTGTTATATACTATTCTTAGTGGTCCTTCATTAATTCAACTTAGACTGATAGAAATACCTACCAGCTGAGTAGGGTTTCCTAAACTTCTCTTCTCTAGAAAATCTCTTTGGTTTAAATATATAATTGGAATAAAGAATTTCTCTAGAAATTTTCTGTATTGTTTAGTCTTTTAAATATGGTATATAATAAAGTAATATTTTTAGTTAAGTATTTTATTTTAGAGTAATAAATAAACATTCCCCCATTTAACAGAATATTAAATTGACTTTCTATTAATTATATAAGAAAAAACTAATCCACACATTTTAAAGTCTCATATCATGTTAGGATTAGAGACCAAATATAAACTAACATAGGATGAAATTTACAAAGTTTAAAATTACAAAAAGTTGATAAAATTTGCTTTTATGATCAATTGATAATTCTAATTTCATACTTTTTATTTATTTGTTGATTCTAAATTATTTATAAGATGAAAGTGAATATTTCAGGCTCTTATTGGGTACATTTCATTATATATGGCAATTTTCTTCCTAATATACAAAAAATAAGTTATATGGAATCACTAAATTTTTAAATTTTGTTTTTTGAATTATGTATGTATTAGAAAAGCATTTATGAAAAATATGAATTTTTATCAAATGAGTTGATTTACAATTTAGTAAAAATTATTACAAAACAAATATAAAGAATTAATAGCATTTTAAATTTTCTATTATGTATTTTTCAGTCTTAATATTTCTTAGCTTTAACTGATGGTTTTTTGGTAACTAAGAATAAGGCCAAAATAAAATTGAAAACTTTTTAAAATGTTTACTAATGACATGGGGTGATGTCCAGGATTTGCTTCAAAATACTTTGATGAAAAAATGAGAGAAGAAGAAGGAAATATAGATGAAACAATATAAGCCAAGGATTGATAAACACTGAAACTTCCTTAAGAGATTTCTCCTGGTAGATCCTAGACAGGTTCAGGATGAGATCTGATCACCAGAAAGACCAACCACATTAGAAGTTTCGGACTTTGAGCTAGCCCAACTTCCAGGTGAGGGGGTTCTAAAGATTAAGTTCAATCACACCACCAGCAATTTAATAAACAATACATATGTAATGAAGCCCTAATACAACTCTGTACCTGGAAGCTAAGTGGAATTTCTGGTTGGTAAAACCCATTGATGTGCCACATGGGGAACATTCCTTGATTCCATGAGGAGAGGTGTCAGAAGCAATTCATTCCCTCTCAGAACCTATGCTATGTATATCCTTGGTAATAAATCTATAATTATAAGATAGCACTCCCATGTTCTGTGAATTGTTCTAGAAAATTATCAGACCTGAGAAGCTCAGAAGAATCCATGAATTTGAAGGCCAGTGGGTCAGAAGTGCAGATAGTCTGGGATTCCTTGTGAGAACTGCAGCTGGCCTCTGGAGTGAGAACAGCCTTACAAAGGACTTAGACCTTAACTTTGTGAGGTCTGTGCTAACTACAGGTAGTCAGTGTCAGAATAAAATTGCAGTACACTCAGTTGGTATTAGACTAGTCGAGCTAAACATAATAATTAACTTTTGAATAAATTATAAATTTCTTCTGACGTAAGTTTTCCTTTCAGATACAGCCTCTTATTTCTCCAACATCCGTCCCTACTCTCTAATTCAAATTGGTGTTGTCAAAACACCAACATGATTATACCGTAAACACGCCATGCTTATCTTCATGCCCATGCTCATGTCACTCCCTCCACTTTCCCAACCACCGTGTATCAACTTTTTGCCACCCACTGCCAAGTGTTTGAGTAAGGTACCTTTTTAGTATTTTCATCAAACCTATTTGCATCTCTATTATTATGTTTGTGCATTGATTTATAGTGTTCACATAACTGTTTCCCACAGCATGCTGTTAGTGCTTCATGAAAATAATTTTATGTTCTGTTTTTCTATATCCAGTATCTAGCTCGATGATTGCACACAATGGGCATGCAGTAAGTATTTGTCATTGAAATTATTTAAACAACGTGAACGTATCTGTATATGCCTTTTAAAAATGTTCATTTTCTGTTCTCTAGATCTAGGTTTAATGTATGATTTATTCTTTGGAAGTAAGTTATTTCTATAATTTAATTCATTTTAAATAAACAGAGTTTTTCCTGTTAGAGGAAGAGCACTGTTTGTCTTTTGTTATTTTTTCTGTAAATTTCCTTCATGCTCAAATCAATCTGTTCCAGTTGATCTTTGCATGAGTGAATACAATTTTGTATTATTTTCCCCTCTCAATTTGAAATGTCCTTATATATCTTCATAAAATATTTTATAATTACATTGTGATTTGGCCGTATGAGATCTAAATAATAACACATATATTAACTAACCTTGACAATATTTATTAGTGATGTAAGACCTTTATGAAAGGACAAAACATTTTGCTTTTCCTTTTTAAAAGAATAAGCTTGATGGTAATATTAATATTATACTTATCACTAAAGATTATCAGCTGTTGAGTAGTGAAATAATCCTTAATTATTCTATTAGAGTTCATCTTCATTATACCAATTCAATTGTTTTTTTTCCTCTCCAGTGTATGTGGAGCAGAATAGCTTTGTTCAAACAAACAGTAAGACTGTGTCTTCATAATGTCACTTATTTAAATAGTGAGTAAAAATTTCAGTTACTCTAAATGAATAACCAGTATGCAATTATAAAACTGGAGATGGAAATTTGCCTTTTGTTTCCCTTAAGATTAAAGATGAAATTATATAGGCCTCTGGACTTTCACTGCAAAAAATTAAGAGCAATGATTAGATTTCGCTAGGAAAAAAATTTTTATAAGAACTATAAGTACCCTCGTCATCAAAAGTATTTTAATTCTTGTGTACAGAGTACAAAATGATGCATTTATATATATATATATATATATACACACACCATTTTATTTTCTCCCAAGCTATTTCTTTTCAATTTTGTAGACATGGGATGAATTTGTTTACATCGAAGATTCTCTATTCTATCCGGGTTATTGTGGCCACTCGCAGGCTCTATTGTGGCTGAAAAGCTACAATAATATATAATTTCTGTCTCAAAGGAGTGTTAAATTACCATTAGAATAGGAAGTTAAAATGAAATCTTTTAGCAGCAACAGAAAACATGTCCTGCCTAGGACTCTGCACAAATGTTATCAATTAACAATATTTATGAATGAATGAATATATGCATGGATGAGAATCACTCCATATTACTGAAAATTGCCTAGAAAATACCACTGGATCTATTCTATTTATCTGTTTATACATATGTAACTTAGATCAAAACATTTTTATATTTACAGTAATCTGCCTTTATTACTCAATTCTAGAAAATTCCATCCCATTTCTCTGATTTTTAAGTTCCATCCTTCTTTAAATATTGAGCTTATGCCACCTCCCCATTGTTGTCTTTGGCTCAAAATTAATTTCTCTTTTCTTTAGTACAAGTGACAGCATAGCACAATTTGGTGCTTTACTGTTCTCTAACTTTATGTAAACCATGCTTATCTAGTCAGATGAATAGCTCTTTCAAATAACCAATAAGATCTTATTTTTCTATTTTATTTCTCTCTTTCAACAAAGAACCCAAGAAATACAGTACCAAACACTCAGTGGATTTATTATGCATGCATGACTAATTAATTAATTTATTCATTGACTACACACTTTCTACTCAATGTGATCTTTTCTAAGAAATCCTCCAAAGTGAAAAGAAAGCCTTGCGCTAATATATTTAAACAATTTGACTAATAAATCCTCTTCTCTTGTTAGCTTAAACTTATTTATTCATAGTTAAACAGGATAGTTGCCTATATGTGACTATATACATTGAATAAGGAGAAAGAGAAAAAGCAGAAAAAGAGAGGCCAACAATACAAATATCACCACAATAAAGAGCATTAGCTCTGAAGCCAAAATTTTGTATGCTCATCTCAACTCTGTCACATATTAGCCATTTTTTCTTGAACAAATTATCTAACTTCTGTGTCTTAATGTATTTGCAAATAAAATGGTGATAATTTGTAAGCATCTCATACTATTTTGGTAGAGAACAAATAGAAATTAAATTTGAAATAGTCAGAATAGCACTTGAATATATATCCAATATTTACATAAAATACATAAATAATATTGAGATATATTAATATTAGAATAAATATAGAGTAAGTTATGAGATACATGTATATAAATATGTACATATAGTTCATATCTTACCCTATATTGTCATCACCATATTGTTATGTCATTCTTAGACATTCTTTCAAGACTACTTGAGAAGTCTTTTTGTGGAGCTACTCAGAAAAAGTGCTACGTATACTCCTGGGAAAGAATTCACTCTCGTAGAAGAAATAGTTATAATATTTATTATGACCTAATAGAAATTTTCAGGGTTAAGAAGAGAATGATTTAAGTATCAAAGACCATGTATCCTTTAGGTTAACTTCTGATTCAGCCTGCAGGAACTGACTGATGCCTGAGTCCTAGGGAGAAAGAAATGTGTGTCTGACATTTGGAGGAAAAAGCAACACGGTTCTATAGCTTATGTAGCATAAGCTTATGGAGTATAACGGGAATTACTGTTATCTAACTATATTTGATAGCACAACAAAATGATTATAATCAACAATAAGTTAGAGTATACTTTAAAATAATTAAAAGAGTAGAATTGAAATGTCCCTAACAAAAAGAAATGATAAATGCATGAAGTGATAGATACCCCAATTACCCTGATTTGATTAATTCACATTTTATGTCTGTATCAAAATATCACATGTACCCTATAAAGATGTACAACTATTATATACCCATAACAATTAAATTAAAAAAAAATTAAAAAAGGTCATTGCTGGAAATGATGACATATTTTAAATAATCGCACAAAATACATCCAGAATAAGCAAAGGCTGTCAAAGCAATTAGTTTTGAGTTACTAGTGCTAAAGACAGCGATGAAATTAAATTTTGTAGTGGTTTAGAGTTGTTTGTGGTTTGTGGGTGGTTTTCGAACATTTCCTAGTATTTTTTTATTATTATTATTTCAAGGTATTATGAGGGTACAAACATCATGATTACACTTTATCTCTTTGCCTCACCCAAGCGAGGGTTAAAGGCATGCCCTTCCCCACTACAATGCTCCCCGTGTCTTTTAGTTGCGGTTTTACCCCCCCATCCCCCTAATCCATGGAGAGTATTACTGCCATGTGATCACCCTAGTGTTGATCAGTTAGTACCAATTTGATGGCAAGTACAAGTGGATCCCATTCTTCTGCTCTTATGTTGCCTCACTTTGGATAACGTGCTTAAGTTTAATCCAGGAAAGTAGAAGAGGTTCTAGATCACTGTCATTTCTTATGATTGAGTAATATTCCATTGTATTCATATACCAAATTTTAATAATCCACTCATGGATTCACGGGCACTTGAGTTGTTTCCACATCCTTACATCAACAAATGGGCAAAGGAAATGAACAGAAACTTTTCAAAAGAAGACAGAATAATGGCCAGCAAACATAAAAAAAATGCTCAACATCTCTAATCATTAGAGAAATGCAAATCAAAACCGCAATGAGATATCACCTAACTCCAGTGAGATTGGCCTCTATCAAAAAATCACAAAAAATCAAATGCTGGCGAGGATGTGGAGAGACAGGATCACTCTTACACTGCTGGTGGGACTGCAAATTAGTGCAACCTCTGTGGAAAAGAATTTGGAGATACCTCAAAGAGCTAAAAACAGAAATACCATTTGATCCAGAAATAGCACTATTAGACATCTACCCAAAAGAGGAAAATATATTTTATAATAAAGACATCTGCACCTGAATGTTTATGGCATTTCGTAATATTTTTGATAGCACTAATCCTGTCATCAGTAGCAAGAGTTATTCATGTCAGGAAACTAATGAAGAATATGATATGTCCCTCTACCTTTACATTTATATTTTCTATTTTATCTCCAAATATGTCTTCAGCAAGACACAATTTGCCATTTTCTGTAAAGATGGGCAAATGGTACTTTCCTTAATATGTATTTTTTTAAAATTTCTTCCCCTCTTTCCTTCCTTTTTTCTTTACTTACTCAGAATCTATTCCCTTCTAAGGTTGAACACAAATCTCCTTATGAAGACTACTGCTTCCTTACTCAAACATTTTATCTTCTTATAACCAACATGAATAATTTGTACTAGCAGTACAATCATGATTTATTCTGCTTTCCATTCAATTAGGTACTTGCTTCTCTATTTGACTGAAAGTGACTTGAATGTAACAGTTATATTTTATTTCTTCTTTCTCCTTGTATGTTTCCATTCATGATCTGAAACACCTTTATCCTTACATAATTTGAATATCAAGTGGATTAAGTATATTTGCTGAATTTTATTTACTTTTTTGCTATTTTTTGCTATGGAAATATAACATCTTTCAAATGCATTATACATTGTATTTTGGAGTCTTAGCAATAGAATATAATTTTAAAGTATGATTTAATATTAGGACAATATCTGCTGTTTCTCAGAATCATACTGAATACTACATTGATTATAATATAAGTATTGACCATGAACATTGCAAATTAGAACTATAAAAAACTGCTAAGAGTATAAAATGTTCTTTAGTAAATAATTTTTCAATGGACTCTTAAACAACTAAATTTTAGAAGATAGAAAAATGTTTATAACTTTCAAAACAAGATTGATATGCACATGTTATTGTATAATTATTAGTTTGTCTATTGAAATAGATATGCTTATATGTCATATATATTTATAAAACGAAACAAAAATGCCACCTGGGAACATTATTTATGAATGATATAAACTGATTGTGAGACTGCAATCATAGAAACCGTACCATTATTATTGGAGAATGTAGAATGGAAAATACATGTACATGGTACATGTATGAATGTACATGAATGAAAACAGAAAATACATGTACATGGTACATTCGTGTGTGTGTGTATGAGTGTATGGTAAAAGTATACGAGGCATTTCATAGACATAGGTCTTTATAAATGCCTTCAGGAAGGAACAGGAAATTCAAATATAGTACATATCTTCGATTTTCATCTTTATGCTTGTTTATGGGAAGATATGAAACTGGATTAAATTGTATGTTATATATTAAGTTTTCATATAATGAACCTCTGAATTTCATAGCTATGCTATATTTCTCATATTAAAATATTTTAAGTGAATGGAAAATTGCATATTTTGGAATAATTTATAAAATAAGAGTAGTAAAACATTAAAAAGTATTACTGTGTAAACTGGGAATCTGAGTCACATAAATTTTATGAATTGTTCAAAATTCTATAAAAGGAAAAATCAACTGGCTAACTCTAAGATTTAACTTATCTATTTCTGAAAAATGTTTGGATTTTAATTTTCTAAGTAGCAATAATAAAACAACAGCTAACAAACCAAATAATAATAATCAGCTAATTGTAAAACTGAATAGATGGAGTGTTCTTAGAATTAAAATAGTAAACAGTGATGCTTCTTTGGTATTTAATTCAATAAACTAAGTAGTTTATCTGGGAAAGATGTTTCATTTATTTAGTAACTTATTTATTTTGACAAATAGCATAGAAAGAATGTCAGTTCAGTAAAAATCTCAATTTTGACATTATTTTTTATAGAATTTGTCATGGATTGTAATAATACGGGCCTATCCTAATTATATAAAAATGTTATAAGAAGATAAGTGGTTTTTAGTATACCTTAAATAATACAATAACTAGTATATTAAGTGATTTTAAAAGGCTTATTAAATTAACATTTATAACATACTAGGGCTATTTTTATTATACCATCATTTTGACCTAATAAGAAATTCTATTTATTGAATACCTGCGACAAGTCATACCACATTATCTGTAATCACCAGAACACTGCTGCTAAGTAGGTCTTATTCCATCATTACAAAGAAGAGAATTATGAGTTTCTTAAAAGTTGTCCCAAACTGTACAGCTAATTACATGGCTGAACTAGGATATTCAGATTAGCTGATGCCAAAACTAGATGAATAATAACAATTTTAAAAAGAATTATTTATAATCTAGGTCAATGACTTCCAAAGCTTCCCTGTCTCAGATAACAGAAAGAAGACTTACAAAAACCATGGCTGCACCTGCCATCAATATAATGAATCAAATTTTCAATGATTCTAGACTCAGGATTTTTAAAATATCTTCTAAATGACTTTCTTCATTAATGACATATGAAAATCTAGGTAAGGATAGTAGTCAAACACAGCACAAAGAATATGGATCAGAAGGAAAACTTAGGTTTTTTTTTTTCTGCTATTTAAAATTTTTTGGCAAGACATATAATATTTAATGAATTATTCTGTGATGTCTAACTTTTCCTCTTCTTCTAAGAGGCAAGGAGTTGTAAAATCTTAAATGGGATGATAGAATAGGGTAGAAAGTCAGGAATAAAGAAATACTAGAAATACTAAAAATAATTTAGTTTATGTTTTAAGCTTAGGTTAAAGACAGCAGTGACTTTGAAATTTCTAGTCTTGGTGATTGAGAGGATAGGGCAAACACAAAATAAAATACTATTTCATAAAAATGAAAATCAAATTAATAATATTACAGATGTATTATTTGATTCCCTGAAACTCTACTAAAATTACTATTTAAACTATTTTGTTACTTATTTTATATGAACAATTCCTTCAGAAAATCCAAATCTACATGAATTTTAACATATTAGAGATCTAAGCACAACAAAAAGTGGTTTCATTTAAAATAAATTTGTATACATAACAATCCACAAAATAACACTCTCATGGTTAAATCTCTTAAATATGATTGTTACATTCCCTCATGATAAAAATAATTAATTCTCAGGGGTAATATTGGAGGACATGATTCAGCTTACTATATTTAAAAATCTTCTCCTAGTATTTAGTCATTAGTAATTTTTTCAAGTTATTACTACCTAACAGAAAATAATGAGTCATGCATGATCTTTGATGTTTGTTGTGTATACTTGTAAATATTACAAAATTAGAAAGTTATGCATTATATATTAGATACAATGGGAGAATGGAACTTCTATTTTGCTAACGGTGTATGAACATAGGAGAAATTCACAAAAAATCCCAAATTTCAATTGTACTCAACCTTTTCAATCTTACCATACTAAAAATTTAACCAGACAACTTAATGTTAGCTAAAATTTTCCTGCTTCACTGTGTCCTGTGATACAGATGCCAGCAAGATATCAAATGTCCAAACTCTTGCAAGCATGAATAATAAAAGATGAAGAAGGAGCCACTCATTCAAAATTAATTTATAAATTTGTAAATGGAAAGAATGTGGATTAATTGAATTATTTACCAATTCCTAATATGATAATGATTTCAGAATATAAAACGTTTAAAAATTTAATTAAAAGATTGGATTTTTATTATTTATTCATTTATGACTGTAGAAAATTTATCAAGGTCTTCTATCTATGTGTCTTACAGGTTTTATGATGTAAGAGTACTTAACCTGAAAGAAACGAGTAAAACATGAGGTTACATGCTTATGTTAACCTTGAACATTATTAATGACTGTAATTGAAAAAGAATAACCAAAGTGGTAAATCCTGATTCTAAAGGAAGTTTCCTTTAAAATCTGTTACTTTTCCTGTAAATTGCTATTGTATTTCATTAATCTAAAAGCCCATTAGGGGAGAGAAAAAATGGCAGAGTTAGGGTAGCCTCCCGGATCCCTGCTTCCAGAGAGGGAGACGCAGATCCTGGTCTGCTACACACAATCGGAGCGCTCTCCCACAAAAACAGCGAGGGGAATCGGTGCAGATTCAGCGGGGGACACACAAATCAGGAAAAAG
>CAUYSK010004531.1:0-35669 GCA_963575035.1 Avahi laniger | reverse complement strand
CAATTATAACTAAATGGTGGTTTTAATCAATTTAACCAAGGCTTTCATGTCAACCAGTGATTTACTTAAAAAAATAGCCAATACTTTGATCACATTTTTAAACAGTATTAAGGATTAGGTGAATATACTGTGTGTGTGTGTGTATATATATATATATATATATGTAGCTTGAATCAATTATTATAGAAGGCAAATTTTCAACTTTTTTTGTATTTAGCTTTTTTTCCTATGTTCTTCTTAATCTGGACTTTTATTTTTTACAGTAATAAAAGGAAACGTGACAGGGTGGGATAAACTATTTGCCTTCACTTGCTCTCCTGATCCCTTCTCCAACAGTTTCTGCCTTTAGCAACTTCTCCGCAAACACTTACTGACTGTCTGCTGCGGGTCAGGTCCTGAACCTACAGAGGAGATGAGGCTCAGTTCTGTATACCCGAGACTCCAAACCCGACCTCGTTTTGGTTTCAGAACAAATCTCACAGCAACTTGCAGGGTATCTTCACTTGGTTGTGCTGCTTTTATCTCGATTTCTACACGCCCTCCCGACTGAGCTGCTGCTTATTCTTTTTCTGAAACATACCCCGAAATTTGTGTTTCCTATAATAGTCCATTAATTCATTGAATGCATATCGATTTAATACTTTCTACGCAACGGCATCTAGCTATGTACCAGGGATATGGGGAGAGCATGAGTGGCAAGGTTCCTGGTGGTATAGAACTTATAGATAAAGAGTGAAAAAAGTAAATGTAAAAAATTGCATGAACTATGCACATTGTGGTATGTAACCAGGGGAGGCCATATGGATGATGATGATGTACCCCCATTCTCTAATTCAAAGTAGAAACTGGGGGGGCATTTTTACTTCTCTGTTCATTTATTTTTTCATTCATCTATTCATTAATATTCATTTCATATATATTTATTGAATGCCCGCTGGATACTGAGCACTGAGAAAATGCTTCAGATGTGAAGATGAATCAAATCATCCTCTGCTCTCCGTGGACGTCGCGGTCTAATGAGGCAAATCGATAAGCAAGTTGTCAATAAAGTGTTCTAGATATTTTGATAGGTACCTACATGGGATTCAGTTGAGGTGAACAGAATGAACGTGGATATACAATAGATTTTATTCCTCTATTAACATGCCCAGCTACCATCAGTGCAAACAGCGTGGAAAGGAATACGATGATGGGTAGATAAATGACACCATGTTGCTCTTCATGCTGGAGTTGAGACTAGGTAGGAGTCCTGTTGGTTTGATTTATTTATATGTGATTCTATTGTCCCAGATATGGTACATTTCTCTCGATATCAATCCACAATTATTTCATCATTCCTAATTGCATATCTGGCATTGTTAAACTCTTTTTTCTCCTTTGGAGATTACTTTCATTTTCAGGCAGGTTCATAGTTGTACCTCTGAAGCCACCCTAAACATACTCCCCCCACATGATACACCAGCCAATGTCCAATCCAGGATCCCAGTTTCCTGATGGGTGTCCCAGTCTCCAAGAAGGATATGCCAGCTGTGGAGAAGCTTTTATAGTTTTAATCCCAGGACACATGACATCTTCAATAACGCAAGAGCTGAAGTTTGTGTCACAGCTCACGACACCAGCAAACAGACAAAGACCACAACAACAAAACCGAAAGAATGAAAGGTTAATGAGATTCTAGTTAGCCATTTGTTTCACTGGTGTGTCATAAATTCTGACACCTCTATTATCCACTTACCCTCGCAGCAACCTAGAGGAGTAGATATTTCTGGTTCCCGGAAGAAGAAACTGAGCTGCAGGGAATTGAGTGATTTTCTCAAATCACAGAATTTGCAAATGGCAATGGGAGCTCTGGCCCTGGACACAGAGTAGCAGCGACGTCCCTGTGCGCTTCACACCTGACGTGTTAAGGACAGTTCGATGCCAGAGTCACACCTCCACTTTAAGCCCTGTAAACTCTGTGACCGTTTGCTTCTCACTATTAGCATATTCATAATTGCTTTGAATTTTTCTCCTTGTTACTAAGTATACCTGGAAATAGTTTCATCTTCTCCTGGCTTTGGCGTATTGGAAGAACAGTAGATAGTCTTTCATTTGTAGCAGTTTTCATAGGTAGAAAGTTGAAATTGTCCTTCAAATGTTTCTTCATCCAGTGCGGTCATCTTTCTGATGGTTTTGGTTCATTTTTATTTTTGCTGTCTCTTTAGTTCTGAGAGAAGTTAATTATTTCTTGTTGAAAGAAAGGATCCCAGCCTTAACTTGTGTTGGCAACATCATCAAACAGAAACTGTGTCGTGTTGTGAATTTTCTCATAATGTGTTTATATTTGGAGGAAATTAGTTATCTAGTTCACTGGAAAATTATTACTGATAATATTTCTATATGTTTATGACTTTATTATAAGGATCTGGAAAGTCAGTAGATTTAGATTATGTAAAAATATGAACATTTAAGGTAGTGCTTTATTTAATTCATGTTATTTTATAAAATCATCCATAAAATATTTTCAGAATGCACTTTGTCTAATATATTTTATCTTCTAGAACAGCAACCTAATATAGCAGTTGATAGTCCTTTATCTACTTTTAAAAAATTCAAACATCTGGTTTAGTATATTTACTATAGACCATATAAATTTGACAGCCAGGGAAGGGAAAACAAAAACCTTTCCAGAGATCTTGACATTTATGTGGAAAAAATATCTTTCGCAGGGCTTGTGAATAAGTAATTTTTGATAGTTTGATAGTCTGTAATTTTATAGGTAGTTGATAACTTTGGAAATCTTAATTTTTTTTTAATATAGCAAATTGAGCAAAGCTCTATAAACAATGACAGTTTCTCAGTCTGTCATTCGGGGACCTACGAACCAAGTTTCTGTTAAACGTGACTTCTTGGGGGAGACGAAAAACACACCCTTTTGTGCAATCGATCCTGAAAAACAATGTAGGAGTCAATCGTTTTTTGCTTTGTCCTTAAACTTTGAGATAACAAAGTTGGAGAGCAAGTCAGAATCACAATTATATTTTTAAAACTGCTATGAGGGAGTGTTGCTAAAAGAAAGAAGATACCAAATTGGAAATAACGACAGAGTAAAAGTCATAGTCAGAGAATCCCAAGAATGGAAAGCAGAAACCTAATTGTAAGGCCTATAGCCGCGAGCACACACAGAAAGTAACTTAGGTCTGAGGTCCACTGAAATAAATCTTTGGTGATAACAACACAGTCCACAACAGGGATACTTTTATATTTATAGTTTATTCTCCATTATTGCCAGAGGCCTCAAACCCCACATAGTCAAAATCTCCATTCGCTGCTGCCTGCTGGGCATTTAACAAGGGCTCTTGTAACAGGACCCGGAACGAGTGTGAACATGAACAAAAGTGCGGGGGCCAGCCAGGACCACAGGCTGCGAGGCAGCCAAGTGGAGGCATCGGAGAGAGACAGAGAAAGCAGACAATGACCCTTAGTGCCTTAAGGCATGGCTTCAAAACGTGTCAACACCAATTAAATTGTAAAAGCTCTGTCAGCTTCTGAAAAGTCATCCAGACAGGGACAAGACAGAACATAATCAAAGGGCTGGGACCTGATTCCGTATGATCCACACCAGACCCGGCACAATTTGTGATCCGTATGTGAGCCTTCCAGGTAAGTCCGTCCTTAAAGGTGTAAATTCCCTTCCGCTGGGAGCTCTCTTGGTTTCCTGCTGGAGGATCTTGAAAACCTTTACTAGCAGGTAGCTGATGGTGGCTTCCATAGGTAAATTGCCTACAAATATAACGAAAACATGCACCATTGGTCATGCTCATGGACCCACAGAAGAGCTAAAAAATAATTGCCAAAATTCTTGGCTTGAGCTAAACAGTGGCAGATAAGCTATCTGTAACAAACAACATTATGGAAAGTTTTCTTTGTTGGCAAAAGACACTGGAATCTACCCTTTCTGACAATAAGGAGTTTGCAGGGGCTTGTTTCAAATAGTTACACCCACTGGTAAGAAGATACTTTGCATTTCCTGTCTGGCCTTGCATAGCGTTAATGTGGCTTTAAAGAATTAATTGGTTCTAGGCAAAGGTACCCTAATCTCAATTCATGAAATAATGTCTCTCTTTTTCTTTTTCTCTCTCCCTTTTTCTTTTGCCTGTGGGTAACTATGATGGGTATGACCAATTTATTGTTTTCAAAGTGACGGCAGAGTTGGGGAAGAGAAGAAATACATTTTACAGCTAGCGGGGAGAGTAGGGAGAACTGTCAAAGTATTTCTCACAGATTTTAAGGCTAAGCAATTTTCTTGGTCTACAAAACTTTTTCAGTCACCAGATCAAGTAAAATGCCTGAGGTTTGAGGTAGATGGGATTATGCCGAAAAGTAGATTCTAATGACAGTAGAGTTCCAAGCATGGTCACTTAAAAAAGAAATCACTTGAAAAGACTTCTCTTAGCTATTTTTTTTTTTTTTTTGAGGAAGAACACTACTTAGTAAAAGGACTTAGAATGCAATTACTGGTTTTTAATCAAGCTATTTGAATGCTCTTAATGTGTTTGAGATTACTCTTATTTTGAAGGAAAAATTTACCAGGTATAAAATAATGGCTGTATTGAATACCATCAGGTTAAAACTATAATAGATCATCTATTAGATAATTTCTTTAAAAATATAACAGTTCTTTAGACATGAATTCAATAACCACAGAAGCTAGAAGATTTCCCTTCACAATCGATCGATTGTAAAAGAATAAGGACGATTTCGAAATTCCCAGTCACTGCAACGATCTAGTCGGGTTGTGAGAACCCCCTACGCTGGGGCCGGGGCATGTCTTCTTATCAGGGTGTTGGTGCTGACCCTGGGAATCTAATTTCACCCGATCTCTTTAGTCCTCTCATGAAGTATCCCTGCCCTCCTTTGATGGAAACTTTATCTCTGTGATTCAGTATGAAACCCCAGGCATTGTCTCTGGGTTCATTCTCTTCTCCTGCAGAAGAGCTAAGGAAGATTTTCATGCTAAATGCTGCAAACCAAGTTTTACAGGAGCTCCAGGTGCCTTCAAAGAGACGGAGGCAATTGGATTATTGGAGGTTCTCTGATACTGCACTTCGTAAACCGTGGTAGGATTAAAATCAATGTCATAAACTTTAGTCAGAATAAACGAGGACCGAAGTCATATTACGAACTCAGCACATTTGAAGAGACTGAGAGAGACTGTAGTTGTAAAATGCCAGCTCATGTCAGTTGGGCTGAATTATAATCACCAGCTCCATGTTGGTTCAGTTAGACTTTCATTGGCGAGAACCCATCTACCCAGCCCTCCTGCAGCCTCTGCGGTGGGACCTGCCGTCACATCTCATGTCTCTGTGCTCAGACGCCCAGTGGTGGCTATTGATCTGCTATCACTGAGCCATTTGTCCTCACTGAGGCTCTTACCCCCCATTAATCTGACCAGCCCCCCACTCGTCCTCCCTTCTCTCCAAATCTTCTGGAGCTCCAGCTCCAACTCCGATAGCTCAAAACGGATATAATTAAATAGAAATGTAGGCAAGTTGTACACGTTTTTAAGAGAAACCCGAATAATCCACAAAAACGTTGATTGGTAAACCCATTGATACCATCAGCCTCTTCTCTGAATGTTCCCTCGCTAACTCACGGTAACTGAAACTTAGTAGCCTCCCAAACAGCCTCTTCCCTGGAGAATCTGTCAAAGAGAGGCTATTTTTCCTCGCATCCCTCAGTATCTCACAGTTAGGACGTGGGACAGGTATGGGCTTCGGTTTCTAATTGCTGTTTCATGGCCACCGTCTTTCAAAAACCCTGGCTTTTGTGCAGCTCATGAGAATCTTCTCTACCATCTCTTCCTGCTCTCACCTACCAGCTGTCACAGAGACTTCAGCTTCTTGTGCCCTGCCTTATTTTCAGTCTGCTGTTATCGGTGTCAGGAATTTCAGCCTCTTCGTAGGTGATCCATTCAATTGATGTTTCAGTTCCTTAAGCTCACTTTCAAAGTTCTTTTCCTCATACTCAGTTTCTAACCTTCAAGACCATACGTTAAGTCTTGTCATCAGTAGTCACTGTTCCCCCTCCACGACCTTTGATTTCTTTTAACAGCATCTCCTATTCTAGCTCACTTACAGGATACTTTAAAAACATGGGCAACATTTGTGGGATTTTTTGGGCAGAGTCCCTGGACACCAAACCAGGGCCAGACTCAGAAACGATCCTGGATATTCAAGCACAAGGACGGCCCTATTCCGATTTCTCACAGTGTTCTCTGCAATAACTCCTTTGCCCAAGAAGATATGAAATTGACACTTGTTTGGGGGAAAAGAATCTCTCATTTTCTGCTTTTTATTACTATTTTCTTCTTACCTCCCAGAACTCATTGGATAGAGGAGAGGCCAAAAATGCCTGAGAAAAACTATGATATTTTCTTTATGAACTCACTCTTGTGTTCTGCATGTTTTACTCTTCTCAATTTAAAACCACAGAAATAAAATAGCAATAATATTTACATGCAGCCACAGTTTTTTGTTGTGGTAGTTTCTGTTTAAAAGCAAGCTGGTGCCACATGGCAATACAGTTTCTTGTTTGAAAAGAATATTTCTTATATTGAGAACTGGCAAGGAATAAAATCACATATAACAGATGAAATCTCACTGTTTCCGTAGTCTGAAAAGCACAGACAGATAGATCTTAAAATGTTAAAAATTCAGAATTTTCACATTCACCTTAAAATCTGCAAAATGGAATTTTATATCAATACCTGTCAGAGAACAGATAGTAACATTTATGATTCTTGGGAGAAGAAAAGTCTGAGAGTTGAAATGGATTCATTGTCTGTTTTTCTACCTCCATTTACTCACTTTCCGTTCCCTTCTCTGCCTCACCAAAGGCAGCCCTTTTTATTTTACCCTATGTAAGTTTCATTTTAGTATGCATAGCAGCACGTTCAGACAAAGATCAAACTAACATAATGCAAATGTAGAGAAAATGCCATCACTTGGCTTCTTACAAACAAAACGTGGATGTGATGTGTTGTTGCCCCGACCCGCAGATCCTTGTACCAATGCCTGTGTGCTTTCCCTCGGCTGAGTCTACATTTTTAAGAGTTCTCTAGTTCAAAAGTGATATAATTATGTAAATATAAACATAGACAAGTTTTTCACATTCTTAAGAAAAATCCAAATAATCCACACAAACTTTATGTGGCTTATAAAATTCTCATTGGCTAATGTTCTCATCAATCTACCAAGTTATACCTTGTGGTTATCTGTGTGGTTGGATCCAGAAGACACAAGTATCGGTCAGAACAAGTAGACACTGTCCATTGACCTAATTATCAGGGCTATTTTGTTTTCCTTTTTTGTTTGGCGCTTGTTTTCAAAGGCCTTATTCAGTTCAAGTGATAGTAGACCAATTCAGAATCTCATTATCATAAATGGTAATTGATCAACTCCTTGAATTGAAAAATACAAGGATAGATTCAGACAGGAGTAAATTCTGGAGCTCAGACTACATAATCAACTGGTTGTCTTTTTCTTTCTTCCTTCATTCCCGTTTAAAAATCACCCCCCCCCCTTATTAATCTTCTCTTTGGCTGCATGCGTGGTTCCCTCTGGGTGGTGGTGGCTGCAAGAAGTTTAAAATTTCTAGGCTTATACCATCTTAAGTTTGGCAATCTGATTAGAAAGTTTTATTACTTTTCCAAATAGTTAACAGAAATTTTAGGATTAATTCTGATGCACAGGCATGACCACATGCTTCTCCGTGAACCAACCACCATGGCTAGGAGATAGAATATTCTTGTTACACAGGCCTGGGTTACAGGTCCGTTTCTGGAGCCAGGATGCTGGGTTCAAATCCTCCCTGAATCACATGGACCAAGAATGGCAGATAGAAGTTACTGGACTGCAAATCTGCATGCAATTATTAATAATTAACATTATTTAATATTAAATATTAATTTTATTAATATTAATTAAATATTAATAGTAATTCAATAAAATAAATAGGCAAAGATCAATGTCACATACTGTGTTGTATATTGTGGAACTTATCTGTAGACAACAACAGAGTTGTTGATTTTACAGCTGTGCACCTTTATATATATTCAGAATGTGTGATTCATTTGTCCCACTTCCCTGAGCTCTAAATGGCTGGGGACCTGCATAATTGCTTAACCCAGGAGCTAAGTCGTCATCAATTTTGTTTACGAGTTGAGTTTCCAATCAAGTAGGAAGATAATGGACAAAAAGGGGGAAAGACTATTCAAATTGGTTGGAGTTTTATTGGATAAGAGAAACAGTGGTGTTGGTTGATTGGGTCAAACTTTAAAACAGAATGTTTTTGAGAAACTTTGAACACCTAATCATTGACTTCTTTTTTCTTCTACTTTCAAATCCTTGAGAATTTCGTGTAGACAGTCATTCTCCACAAACACCTAATAAAAAAGGGAATAGAAAGGAGAGGTAGGGAATTTTAAATAGATTTTTGAGCTGTTGCCTGGTTTTTATCAAAGTCACACTCTGATATTCATTAACCTGCCTTGATGCCTTTTAGTTTTTGTGAACATAAGATAGTGCTTATTTTCATGACCACTGAAAATGGGCTTAGATTTGAAGCCAGTAATAGTTTTGATTTGCTTAGATTGAGTGTCATGTCTTCTCTGAAAACAGGTAAGATTTGCCGAGTTCAGCCATTGGCCATTTAGATGGATCGGTGGTTCTGATTACAAAGAGATCAAGAAATAAGAGATTGAAGCGAAAACTTTTTAGATGTGTTAGGTCTCTCCCTTCATGCAAAAGAACAATTTTAATTATTCAGCATGAACTATGCATTATCAATGTGTAATGACTGATTGCACAAACTTTATATTAAATGAAAACTTTTGTGGTAAATATCCCAGGTACAGCTAATATTTTAATGAGATAATATTTATTAATTTCTTTTCAAGTACTCCTCAATGTTTTACAAAGAGTTTCAGTCTTATCTGTTGGCAAAGCATATTAGTTTATATAATCAAATTAAATACTAAACCACAGGATTTAAAAACAAATCTCAGTACCTAGTATTTAATTGGGGCATTAGGTATGCTCAGGATTTATCTGATGAAATAATATATTTTTAGTAGAGTTTGGTTAAGTGCTGTAACAGGTATATTAGAGGTATGACCAAGGTGGTAGAATGAGAATGGACATACTTGAAGAATAAATTGCAGTAAGCCAGCTGGACAACAAAGTCAGGGAGGAGGCAGAAAGGAAGAGGTCGTTCCAGGGAGAGGAGGGTCATAGACAAAGGAACTGAGCCACACGACAGCTTGAGATGCCGCGAGGACCTCCAGGGCTGGAGAGTAGAACAAGCCGCAGCAAAGGAGGAACTGAAGACCTTGCGGAAGACGAGGGGAGGCAGGCAGGGCCAGGACTCGTGGAAAGCCTGCGCTACAGATTAGATGTTGGTTTCTCGAAACCTCATGTTGAAGTTTGATCCCAACATTAGAGGGGGGGCTGGTGGGAGGTGATTGGGTCACGGGTACGAATCCCTCGTGAGCAGATCGATGCCTCCCCCAGGATGGGGGCAGTGAGTGAGTTCTCACTCCATTAGTTGCCAAAAGAGCTGGTTGTTAAAACGAGCCCGATGCCTGCCCCCGTCTCTCTCTCTCACGTCCTCTCTTGTGACGTGATCTCTGCACACTCCGACTTCCCTTCGCTTCTGCCAAGAGTGGAGCAGCCTGAGACTCATCGGATGCAGGTGCTGACGCCGGGCTTCCTGCACAGCCCGCAGGACCACGAGCCAAGTAAACCTCTTTTCTGTGTGAATTACCCAGCCTCGGGTGTTCCTTTACAGCAACACGAACGGACTAAGACAGATGGCCTTTTAGGCCGTGTTTTAACCCACTATTTTTCTTACAGAGATGAGTAACACGGGGCATGTGTTGACGGTAAACCGCTGAATCATAATATATGACCCTAAACTGTTGCTCCCTGCTAAAAGCCTTCGCTGGTGCTTTCTTTGGACAAGATGAAGTCTAGCCCCTCAGCTACAACTGGATACCTTCTGACTCCCATCACCTACCCTCCGGCACGCTGCGCTGCTCGGCTCACTGTTTTCCCACAACACCAGATTTTTATCGTGCTGTACCCTCTGCCTGCAGTTTCTTTCTCCCCGTTTCTACCTGTCGGATGCATACTCATTTTTAAAGATAGCTCAAAAGCCACTTTCTTCGTAAAAGTTTTGCTGATTCCCGCTGCTTCTCCATGTTGCCCCACAGGGAGAACATATTCTCGCTCAGTTGTGCTTCTAAACCACTTTCTTTTTCCTGTCTTTCTCCTGGCATGTCTCATGTATTCTCCTGAGTTACGATTATTTGTATGTGTGTACACATGTACGTTCATAATGCACAATATGTATGTGTGCATGTATTTAAATCCTGTTACTAAATTTTAAGATCTTGGATGAGGGTTGTCTATACATTTTATTATTCTTACCTTAGTAGCATCTAGCATGGTGCTTTATACTTGGTTGGTGCTCTACTTGAGTGATGCAGGGACACTGTATCATTGAGAGAGAGTATAGACAGATACCCTCTGAAAACAGACTTTTCAGGGAGCTCACCTTCCTAAAAGAACCATTTCAGGCTTTTCTCAATGATACGTGAAATAGATCAATTAGTAAGGCAATTTTCAAGTTACTTGTGCGTAGAGGCCAGAACAAAACAATGGCCCTTTATAAACTGCTTTTCAAATTGCAGAACCTTCAGAATTTGCTTTAAAAAAAGGTGTTACTTGAGTAAGAATTTATGTCATCAAATAGGGTGGAAAAAATGTATATAATAGAGCTAATGGTTTTCAGTAACTGTTGCCTTGCCTTTGAGAAGCTTGATGAATCTAATGTGGTTGTTTCTGGATGAATCTGTAGAATTTGATCTGCCCAAGTGTCAATACATCTCAAATTTTATTACACATGGCCCACATTTTCTTGGATTGCTAAAAGTCATAATGTATTTTATCTTTTAAGCTTATAGGCATATTTCAATCTCCCTACTGGTGCCAGAAGGAAAAGGGCTTTGGCGGTAACGTTCAATGGAAAATGCATTCTCAGATACGCTGGGACGCGGCAGACACACAGGGCATGTGTGAGTCTAACAGACAGATGCAGTGAGCTGTTCAGCAGCACAGAGATTAAGAAGTTGAACTCAGTAGTTTCATAGACGCTGACGTTATTCAACTTCTGGTAAAAAGTATTGCATATGTTAAAAGTCTGGTCCATTTTTAACCATGTATGGTAATTTAAGAACACTTCAGGTTTCAGCAGTTCTATATAATTATAACCATATTCTCTGAATACTTGGAAAAATTTATCAGAAGAAAAACATGATCCAACCTGTTTAGGTGTTTTTTACTCTGCAAAACAAAATAATATAAATTGTATGAATTGGAATCAAATCATTTATTATTACTTTTAAAAATATTGAACTGATTTTTGAAAATAAATATTTTTGGGCAACTCTTGGAGACAAATTGTCAGCATCTGTGTTCTCTCTAAGAAATGTCACTGGCCCTGCTGCCTGATGACCACTGTGACAGGTCCCCAACCATACCAGCTCCCTCCTTCCTTTCCTTTGTTTTCACTCCCTTCTCACTCTCTAATTCCCCTCCCTTTTCTCATTCTGTTCTCCTACTCTTTCTGATTTAACTCATCTCCCCCTTCTGCTTTCCCTGCTTTGGCCTGAGTCAACGACACCTAATATCACTTAATATTAATTCTGCTGGAAATTTTGAAAAGAAAAGTTGTTTTGACATTTCAATCTTCTTTTTTCTTTCTTTCTCTCTTTCTGTTTCCTTCAATTCTTCCTTCCTTTTTTCTTTCCTTCCTCCTTTCTTTCCTGCCTCCTTTCTTTATTGTTAAGCAAATTTGGTAAAAAGTATTTACTTTCAAACAATATTTATGGTATACGCAATCTGAATATTTCCATCTCTACGGGAACTTGAGGTTGGAGAGGACATAAAAGCTTTCATCCAAGGTCTGAATCTTTTACACAAGATGTTTCCCTCTCCTACCGCCGGTTGATAATCTGGCCTACTCCTGCGTATCTCATTTGATAGAGATTTACTACCCTCCACAGGAAGGACCTTTCTTTGTTGTATCGGGGTACAGTTGGTATTTGTATTTGTCTCTTCTGCACCCTAGTTTTCCTACTTTTCTTCTTGTGGCCATTTACAAGAGGCAACTTTTTTTTTTTAAACAAGAAAGCACTTCAGATGTTTGAAATATGTTATTTCCTAGAAGGGTATATAAAAGCCACTAAAAATGACTACTTTTGTGAAGTGGGACTAAGGACAAAAGATAGGGATGAGGGGAAGAGTTCTAGAAGTTAAGATCCATACTGGATTTAAAGCATGCACCGTCATGTATCAATTTCATTTACTACTAATAATATTATTTTAAAAGAACTATTACTATGTCCTCTATGAGTCTCCTTTTTAAAAATGCAAATATTTATAATTTAATTTTTTTCTCATGCCATTATTTTTAGGCCCTACTTATTCCTTTTTATATTTTCTGCTCATGTTCTATTTCCTTTTGAAAACTATTTGGATGTAGTAGCCTGAATGGAACCAAAATGATGAATTTATTTGATGATGATTTAGTTGCATGTGTATAGATTTCTACACATTTATTCATATGTTCAAATTAGATAGTATTTTGTATACAATTCTTAGTATAGCACATAGAGCTTAAGAGATACACAAAAAAAATTATGATGGCCATTAAAAATTGAAGAAAAAAGGATTTTAGTAAAAAACTCTTAAATAACAATACACTATTTTCTAAACAGAACAGAAATGATATAATCTTGATTTTTTTTATTGTGGGATTTTCTACCTGTCTTGAGTAAACAGAGAAAATAGATATGGCATATTATTCTTCTAAACTAACAGGACAAAAATGCATTTGAAGATATTTATTATTTTTCAAAAGTACAATTTTTTGTACTGGTTTTATAATTTTAAAAAACCCCTACTTTTCCTAAGAGACATCTTAATATTTTAATATGACTACTTTAATTTTTCAATTTTCTCTTCAGTGATATTGAAATGTGTAAAATATTAATGATAGCACCTCTTTAGAGGGTCAAGAAGGTGCTTTCTTTCCGTCCCCACCCAAAAGACCCATGTTGTCTGATGAAATAATGGCAAAGGCAGTGTATTTATAAAAGCCAAGTGAGACTGTCACTGTAGTCACAAAGGTAAAGAATAATGACGCTGTGTCAGCTCAGGTTAGGAAATCCACATCTTCGTAGGTTAATGACATTGAGGTAAGCAAGGTCTTGGAACCAGAGAAAGGGTGTTGGGTGGCAGGATGTTGCAAGGCAGGCATTTGTGCTATTTGTTGACTCTGTGAGTCAAGTCTATGAGTCAACTCGTGACAAGTCTATGTGGAATCTAATGAGAAGGCCCAGTGGAATGGAATTACCCTTGGAGAAGTTCGTGGAGGAAGGAAGTCTGAACCTTGGGTTTCGGCTCCAGTTCTAGCAGTGAAATGGACAACGTGAGTGTCAGTTAACCTCTCTGTGCTCCAGTTTCTTCATCTATAAAGTGGGATGAAACTACATCAATAGGCGGCTTTGTACTTTTGACCTTTTGTGGTTCTAAGGAATCACCGTGGAAAATCTGAAAGACTACATCCAAGAGGAAAACAAAACTAAATATTCCATGACGGGACACCAGCTAGCTTTCAGGTTATCAACATTTTCTGAAAAATGTTAATAACCATTGTTACTAGCTGATTTCTTCTCTCTGTCATAGCAGGGAAGAGATCGTCATGAAAGAAGAAGATATTAATACGAAGCAATTATAGATCAGCTATGTCAACAGTTCAGAGCACTAGATCCGTCTTGCTTCCTTTTCACAAGTTAGACATAATCTATTATTATATAAAGTGGTTCCTACTTGAAAATTTTCTTTCAGTGTCTGCAGAAAAATGTAGACAAGAGCTAAAAATGATCAGCCTATAAATATTCAGTATTAAAAATGAAAACAGCTCTAAATATCCAATAATTCAATCTGTTTTAAAAACAGTTGGAAAATGTCATGAAATTCAGTATTCCAAATCCATATAGTCAAGTGGGGCATTGATTCTTAGTGGGCTTGTTTTAAAATGTGTGGCATTTTCTGTTCACTTCAGCATTTCTACTGATTTGGTTTCATTATTGGGAAGAAAATTGATATACATCATGCATAAAAGTAGTAAACATCAAAGAAGGTAACTATGAAAACAACAACTACCTCCCTCCATTATGGGGGGTTCAAATGCAGTATGCAACAAAGTGAAATGCTTCAGAATAGAGCTCTTTTTCATGTTATTAAACAGGAAAGATTTTTACTCTTGTAGCTGAATTCTATAGGTAGCGGAAGAATCTCGGGAAAAAAAAACAAGTTTTGAGATTCTTGACATATAGTCCTTCTCTGTAACTTCAAATTAAAATCAATAGTAATAAGAAAGTTAAATTTGTGTGTATTGAGGTCAGATTTATGAATCTTGAGAGGAAAATTCTGTTTTCTGGAAAATTATTGTGGAAAATTGAAAAATTGAGAAATTATGCTGATTAAGAAAGAGCATTCAAATAAGTGGAGAATTAAATGAATGATTTGATAGAAAACAACCACTGTTCCCACGTACTACAACTGACTTTATCATTCTCTGTAATCAGTGAATTATTCTCATAATGGAATTATTCTGAAATAACAGTTGAAATATGCGCCCTTTTGCTTGGTTTGCCTCCTTCCCACCCTCACAGTTTAAATAAAGACTGGCAAGCTCGTGGGATTAGGCAGCCTCATAAGACTGGACGAGCTTCCTGGCTTTATGCTGGCCAGAAATAACAGCATGGGGTGTTTTTGCAATAATCCTACTTTTGGGTAAAAACAGGAAAGGGAGAGGCATGTTAAATTCAATTTTTTATAAGATGAACCAAAAAAAAAAAACAACAAGTTTCCTTTCAGTTTGGGGAAAATTAAAATTGACTCTGATTATCTGAATTATTTATTTACGTGCTTCTGGATAAAACAATTATCCTGATATACCCTTAAAATGTTATAAAACTTCTGTTTATTTTTTTTTCCCTGAAACTAGGCTACCAAGCTAAGGTGAAAATATTTAATTCACCTCTCTGCCCTACTTAGAATACTCACTTATTTGGAAGGGCACACGTTTCCTGCTGACATCAGTTCTCAAGATCAGGTCCAATATTTGTTCGCTACAGAGATTTTTCCAATATTTCTTAATATTGAAATAGGTTATTAATAAATTTTTGTTATATCTCTTATCATCAGCTATCAACATTTACTGAATTATTCAATAACAACTGCTTGTGCTCTTCCAAAGTCCTAATTCTAATACTTTCTAAATGACAAGATAAAAAAAAACAAAACTATTGTTAATAAATACAGTGTTATCTCTCAAATTTTGAAGGGGAGAACATTATTATCCTTATAAGCTCTCAGGCCTTTTGCCTTTTTGTGTTTTCCTTTTGAGCATCTGTGATCGGGGGGACAGTAAATGTATTTCCGTGTCTATCATGGTATTTTCCTCTATTCCTTTTGAAATGGCATCAATTTTCTCCTCACACAATTGTTATTCTTTCCAGCACGGCAACCTTGGGCTCTCAGCATACATCAGTAAATGCTATGCTTTTCCTTTAAGGCTTTTCTAATTTTTAATTAAAAAGAAAGTCTGGATTCTTGCTGATCACCTACAGGAGTGTGACTCTCCATGGTTACCTGTCACTCAAAGAGCTCCAGCTCCGAGGAATGCTAATTAGCCCTGCTAAGCACCGTAATTGAACTGGAGAGAGGACTGCGGAAGGTGCCGGTCCCCTTCATTCAGAACAGTCCTGCCATCCTGACAACGTGAGGAAATAAAGGGAGACGGAGAGAAAAAGAAAAACAACAACATTCCATCTGCCATTTTTTATTCTCAGTTTTAAAGTGATTATCAAGATGTAACCTGGATACCATGTGGATACCAAAAAAAAAAAAACAAAAAAAAAAAACAAAAAACCCTGATGTTTTCTTTAGCCATAAGAGAATGAGCCTTAGTACCTGCTTGACGATGATCTCCATGGTGGCTAATGCATTTAAACTGTATGAAAAAGAATCATCTGAAACAAATGGAGATATTGGGATATCAGTGCAGATAATCATAATGATGATAATGGATGTATATTTTGGGGGAAATAGCCTTGATTTAAATGAGGGTGGTATTTGGACCCTAACAACTGACCATGCAGGAATGTTTCTTGGTCACTTTTTGGAGAGCAGGAAAGACAGTTATTGGTGTTGCATTGTCTCTCGAACACATGCACATTGGCATTTAAATAATTTAAAGGAAAATATAAAATCTAGTAGAGAAAATGTTAGATCATCACTTATAGTAAAAGAAACAAAACTAAGATAATTGTGTTCCAAACAGGTTTCATCTTCTCTTCAGCTCAGTTTTAAATATTAACATGAAAAATAAATAGTTGCAAAAAATAATATACTTGGACATAATAGGACAGTGTGGTGTTTCATATGAGCATGGAATCATAGTGTTTTAGAACTATAAGGACCTTAGATATGTTAAAAGAAAAACTTGAGACAAATTTAATCTAACAGTTTATTTGAACAAAGTAAGATTTTCAAATCAGGTAGTCCTTAGAGCCAGAAGAGCTTTGGAAAGCTCCGCACGGCATTGTGGACAGGCAGTAGGTAAGGACGGAAAACGGAAGTCAAGTATAGAAGCAGTGTGATTGGTTACAGCTCGGTGTTTGCCTTGTTTGAATGTGGTCTGATCAGGTGGCCACTGTGACCGACTGAAGCTTGGCCGCTATGATTTGCTGAGACTCAGGTATTTGTTGCAAAAGCATACTCCTAAATTAGGCTTTCAGTTAGCCGATGCACTAAGTTACTCCGTCACAGTTCGTTATATAGGAGGCAATTCGGTAAGTACGGAGGCATCCTCAGGTTAAATTTAGTTTAATTTAGCAGATAGAACTATGTACAATGCCTTGGAAAGCAAGGTTTAGAGAAGTGTCACTAGCTTCAAACCACATAGTAAATGATGGATAGAGCTCAGAATAGAATGCAAGTCCCCTGACCCTGAGTTTATCATTTGGGGTAAAGAGTAGGAAGCAACAGGTGAAATGTGATTTGATTCTAAGGTAAAGTGATAAACAGTGCGAGATCCACAAGGTCAGAGGGTTTTATCTTGACCTTTGTTATAACGCAGTATTTGCAACATTTGAACAGTGCCTGGTGCCCACATGCATGTGTTGAATGTGTGAATAAACACATTCTTATATGGTTTGAATTTTTCAAATTACTTTCAGATATTTAAAATGCTGAATCACCCAATAAGATAATTCTGTACCTGTCTTTATTTCTTTCCTTCCTTCCCTTTCTTTCCTTCCTTTCTTTCCTATCTTTCTTTTTCTTCCTTCCTTCCTTCCTTCCCTCCTTCCTTCGTTCTTCTTTCTCATGTCAAGGTGTTTCAATCCAGAAGTTAAATCGGGTGTGGTGACTTTGATAAATATCTATTACTAGAATAATTGGAAACCACTGTTATCCTAACTTAGTTATGTGTTGTAGACTAGTTACTTCTTTCAGAGAGGCAACTATGACATAACTTAAGCAACATACATAGAAAGCCTAACGTAAAAATAAATGAAATAAACAAAAACCGACCTCATTAAGTAGTTACTGTATTCTAGGTACACATATTATTTTATGTAATTTTTATAACAAACACATATTTTCATGTTATAGATATTTACAGCTGAGGAAACAAAGTCTCAGAATGTGTTAAATAATTTTCTCAAGGTCATAAGCTTCTTAAATGAAAGAGCTATGATTTAAATCCAATCAGTTTTCCTCCAAACCCATGGTTTTTTTTTTTGTCAATACTATGCTTCATTACAACTCCCAGCTACAATCTTCTAGTCTTTTCCACACGCAAGTCCACGCAACTGAAAATCAATTTCCTTTAGAGTCCTCATGGAGTTATAATCTGTATCATGTTGCAGGCAACACTATCTATAGAGCGCGACTCTTCCAAACCCTGGAAGATGGTGACGTTAGAGCTGAGAGCCCAGGGAGGAGATGAGGCCAGCCGGGGTGCTGCCTTGGGAAAAAGAATTTAGGGACAAGGAACAAAGGTGCAAAGGCCTCGTGAAATAAATAAGCTTTGTGTATTTGAGGAACATATGGGAATTCCAAATACTTAAAACAGACTGAATGGGGTGAGGGAGTAATAGAAGATGATGTCAGAAAGACGGGGGTCTGTCGGTTTTTACAGGATCTTGCAGGCAAAGTAAGGAATTAGAGTTTTATTCCAATGGTAGTGGGAAAGAACTGCAGAGTTTCTAGCAGGGATGGGCCATGATACCGTTCGTGCTTCAGAAAGATCCCTGAGAGGCTAATCAACTGTTGGGAGCAGCAGAGGAAACGGTGCTACGGGGAAGCTGTCCCGGGACTTCCAGACGGGAGAGCAGGGTTCAGAGGCAGGGAGGGCGCGAGTGAGCGTCAGGATGCACATCAGAGGATGCACTGACCTGCGTGTTGGATGACAGGAAGTGAGTGTGAGGGAAAGAAGGACTTAAAGCTGTCTGCAACGTTTTTGGTCTGAGGATGGGCCAGAGAGACAGTGCTATTTATCAGATGATAACTGAGATAGGAACAACGTGAGGGACATATTAAGATAGTATTTTTTTTTTTTTTGTGCAAAAGAATCTCGACATAATTAGGCTATTCGATTTGTGGTCACTCAATGAATATTTCACTGTGACAGTTTAAAAACAACAATATAACCTAATGTGAAGTAAGAATACCATTGTAAACAAAAACAACAAAAAAAATCCAGTCATTAAAACTAATGGTAAAATATATGACCATACCATTGAAGAAGCAACATATATTCAGAAAAGAAAAAAGTTGAATGGCTGGGAAATTTCTGTTCAAGGTCGTTTGGGAAGGCTACAGGAAAAGGAAAAAAAAAAAAAAGCAAGAATTAAAAGCCTGTTAAGTGGACGGTTTACCACACCTTTCCCACCCGGTAGGTAAGGAGTCGCATCTTGTCGAATCTGCGTTGCTCATGTGATCGGAATGCGCGAGGAGACCAACCCTTCTCCACACCCCTTAACGCTTTTTCTTCTACTCTAAAGTCAAAATAAAAATAAAAACAAAATTTAACTTTCTCTAAGAAGAAATGGACCACAGCATTGGAGCCCTAGAGACAATTATTATGAAAATACTCTGATTTGCTGTACCCTATTTGCAAAGTGTGTGTGTGTGTATAAAGACTTTTTTCTTGTCATCATGGCTTGCATTGTTTTAATTACACACAGTGGGTAGAATTTTTAACCTCTTTATTGAACAGGGGCATCAAATACATATAATGTTGATTAACAATCAATAATGCTGGAATTTTAAGTTTGTTTTAAGATGGGTGAAAAGTCTCTTGCTGGACTGACTTATTAAGAACCTTGTCTTCAGGACTGCAGTTTTACTCTGGGTGTGCTGCCAGAGAATTGAGTACCCGTGACTCACACTCGTCCCCCTTATCTAGCTGATGGTGACTTCCTTCCTCTTGCCTTTACAACTTAAGTATTTAATTTCTGCTGTTTTCATTTTTTCCTTTTTGATACTTTGTCAGTATTCTTTGTACCTGTTTTTAAGCCTCTTCAAATATTTTCTAGAAATGTACTTTGGGTGAAGCATGGAGATGAAGGGAGAGAGTCCAACAGGAGAAGTACACGTGAATAAATGCCACCGCAGCATGTGTGCTTTCTCTGTTTTACGATGAGACCCTCCAGCTGGATGACATGCATCCGCGGAGTTCCTGTCATTTCTTCAGGACCGAGTGTGCACAGAGCGTTAGGTTATGTGTGAGCGACAGATTGTTCTGCGTGTATACCTGATGGGTCATGCCGCCATTTTTGTTATTTATTTATGTGTTGCATCTGCCTTTCCTCTTTCATATTGCAAATCACCGTGAACTATTTCTCTGATCTTTATTATTACAAAGGACATGGGGCCCAACAAAGTCAGTGACACTCCTGTGCATGGGAAGCTGAGATGCACAGGTCACACTAAAACAGTAGCCCAGGGGCACTGAGAAAACTGGATTAATATTTCTGGTTTCTGAAATCAAGAATATTTAATATAACCACTTATTATTATTCCCATGCATTCCATTTTTATGATGTTTGACCTTAAGGTAAAGCAGATAATTGTCAAAAGAATTTAAAAATGTGTTCATTTTGAATGACATTTATCTTTTGGCTTTTAAAGTTACAGTCATGCTGAGTGCCAAATACCGTGGTCTTCCATAATTATCGTGAGAATTACATTTCCAGCCTTCCATGTGGACTGAGTTGACAGTGTGACTATTCTGGCCAGTGGGATGTAAGCAGACATGATGTGTGCACATTCTAGGCTTAAGGAGATGGGGGTGTTGCCCCTCTCTTCTTCACCCCTTCCTTGGTAGGGATGTGGGCCTAGGGTCAGTCACTTTGGACCATGTGAATGAAGCTGACACCCTAGAACGGCAGAGCATCTTGACAGAAAAGGGTCAGAGCTTCTCTGACTTTAAGGGATACAGCCACAAAGCAATTCAGACTTATTTTAATATCTCATTAAAATATTTTAAAATGTTTTTTAAACATTTTAAAATATTATAATACCAAAATTATTATAAAATATTATTTAAATTTTTAAGTATAAAATTCAGACAAATCAATTTCTGAAAATTTGCAAATACCTGCAGAATGCTGAATTCAGTCTTACCTGTTTGCGTGAGTAGTCCCAGCTTGAGCTATATTGACTTCGTTAAGTGAACAAAAAGTGTCTTATGTTAGCTATACTTATAGAGGAGTTTACATTACTGATTATAGAATTAACAATGTATTGCAATTGATACAACAAAAAATAGGTGAAAGCACTCACATTAGAATCACATATTAGGAATTATAAATGTTTTCGAACCAATGATTTTGTAGTGTCTCACAAAGCTACTCACCTTTGGAAGATAAAATATAGCAGATGCTTGATATTGCTGAGGAATATGCCCCAGACTTTCTTGAATCTCCTAATTTAGAGAGATTATGTCTCTATTAAGTATATAAATAAGAATGGCCAAAACTATTAGGTAGGATCTTCAGACACTTAATGAGAATAAATGTAGAAAAGGATGGAGAGAGAACAATAACACCAGGAGAGGCTGAAGCTAGTGTCGGGCTAACTTGCCAGCTACGCAATCATTCTCATACGTCATATTCCAAGAGTTCTCAGAGTGATCAAACTTGAACTGCAGAACAATCACAGATTGCTTCACATCAACAACTTTAGAAGTTGCTAAAGAGTTAGCGCCTGAAATCATAGATTTCTGAAGGCCAAGAGCCTACTCTGTGTGGCATTTCATAGTTTGTTCTGTTTGATTCTTCGGAGAGTGTTTTATGGCAGATGTTACCTAACGAAGACTCCTTTAGTGATTAATCTGGGCACACCCAGGGACTACTTCGGGGCAGAAACAGCTCCGTAAATGAAAGAAAAGGCAAATATCATAGCAGCTGGTTACGAGCGCTAGGACTACCCAAGAGCAGCAACTCGCATGATGCCTTCACTTGTTGCTTACAGGTGCTGCTTGGAAGGTACTAAGGACTAAAGGTAGCTCTCTGTGAACATCTTGCTTACAAATAAAACACTTTCGGTAACTCTGGGAACTTGCTAGTTATAACTGCTAATTAGAATCCTTAGGTATTGATCAGAAAATCATAGTGGATAAGGAATGTTGTGATCATTCAACAATAAACTGCAGAAATGTCAGCTGACACCGTTCCACGTTAATCAAAGGGCTTCAGGTGGAATTAGTGTGTGAAAGAAGTCTTTCTAGAGGGATTGGCATAGGTCTTCCAACATAGCTGTCATTTATTAAGTACTTACCAAGGTTCGAAAATGTGCTAAGAACTTTATATGGATTATCTCATTGAATCTTTAGAGTGACTCTATGAAACGGTTGCTATTATGGATTTAAAAAGGAAACAGATTTAGAGAATGTAAGTACATTGCCTCAATCGTGTAATTAATGATTGACAGTGCCTGGATATAAATACAGGTTTGACTCCAAAGTTTATGCCTGTATTATGAAGTATCGCTCTTTTTGTTAACAGAAAAATAACCATATTTCATTAATTATAAAAAATTGAGTCGATGTCACACACACTTTTATGACAAAATAGATCAGTATATTGTATATCAAAGATCTTTTGCAAATAAGCAGTTGACTCTATTTCATATATATAGCTTCTCTTTGGATCTCCTTTCTTCGGAGGCCCTCGGCAAAATGTACTTGGTCTTCCGAACACATTGCTTTGCTCTTCCACTGGAGACATGTGGACGCTCATTGCAGTGTGCCTTTTAGCAACAGAGCATCCTCCGGGGCCTTGGTTGCTATGTGATGTCCCTGAGTGACTGCAGGCATCTAAAAGAAGAAAATGCAACTGCTTTCATCTTATCCCCTACCTGGACCAACATATAAAAGAATAGGAATTATTTCGTATTTGAGAAATGAAACTTGAATCTGAAATCTTATCTCTGGAAGTTGAAATAATGTAGTCAAATCAACATTTAAAAAATAAGATTTATATCATGAAATGAATACAGCACAGACAGCTCAAAATATCCACAAAGTGTTTGGGAAGAAAGTAGCTAATGAACACACAGTACCTCGATGGTTTGAAAAGTTCCATTCTGGTCATTTTAATATTATAAATGAGCCACGTGGATAACCTGAGGCCAAGGTGGATAATGATAAACTGAAAATTGCAGTGGAAGCAAATCCATCTCAACCTACACATGAGTTAGCAACAAGATTAGATGTTACTATTCCAACAATATTGGATCATTTGAAACAAACGGGCAAGGTAAAGAAGCTGGATAGATGGGTTCTACATGAATTTAATGGGTGTCAGAAGAGAAATTGTCTTGAAACTTGCCTTTTTTTGCTGTCATGACATAAAGGTGAACCATTTCTACTGTTAAGGTGGTAAAACTGTGTCGATAGTTTAGGTGCACACTTTGATTCATTATACTGCTTCTTGTTTGAGATATAATAAACTCAACTTTTGATTCAAAACAAGACATTTCCTATTCAATGACCTAATAGAATGAGCTGTTTCTCTAAATATAAATGAGGATGTTCTATGACCCATCTCCCAACTTCTTTTTCACGGGTGTCTCTTCTCTCCCCGATCAGCACATTGCATAGCAAATCCTTCCAAGCTGGGTGGCCGTGACGACCACAGAATGTCAGATTCTCTCAGCATCGTCCACTAACCCGTGAAAAGGTGACTGACACCCACCAGCCACTCAGTTTGGCTGCTGGAGACCGGTCAGTGGAATAAGGACGCCAGCTTACCCACAGCCAAGTGCTGTCAGGAACCAGAGAGTGAGACCTGAAGGCGGAAACTTATCAGATCTGGCAGGAGGCTGTTAACGGAGGTGAAAATTAACCTTGGACAACACCGGGACAGAACTAATTGCCTGTGACTGCTAGATTCCTGTCAGTGGCAGAGGTCCATTACTACACAGGATACATCATGCTCTGAGCATCTGCCAATCTGTTTCTTCTACAGACATTTATTTAGCAGTCCCCACGTGTGAGACGCGGTTCTGAGAGAAGGACTAAAACGTCTTCCTCCTTCTCAAGGAGTTTACATCCATGAATGGATAATAAATCGTCCATGGTGTGGTCGTAATTGAAGCACAAGAAAGAGGGGTGGTATCCCAGTTGAGGAAGTGATGGGTGTGGGGTTAAGAGAGGACTCAATGAGAAAAAAAAAATGTGTTGGAACATTCCTGAACTTGCTATAAGAAATTTGCAGAAACTGGGTGGCTTAAAACAATAGAAATTTAGTCTTTCCCAGTTCTGGAAGATGGAAGTCTGAGAACAAAGTGTTAGGAAGGCTGGGTGGTGAGGGAAGACATGGCGCCATGACTGTCTCTTAGCTTCTAGTGCTTCCAGCTGTTCCTTGGCTTACAGACGTTTCACTCCAATCTCTGTCTCCATCTTCATGGGACCTTCTCCTCTGTGTCTGTGTCTCCTTTTCTATCTGTTATAAGGACACTTGTCATTGGATTTATTCACACGTCCACTCTGATTCGAAATGATCTCATCTTGAGATACTCATCTTAACTGCTCCTTCAACAACCCTTTTCCAAAATAAGGTCACAATTCCCAGGTGTAAAGGGTTAGGACATAGACATATGTTTTGCAGACCACCATTCAGGTCGTGAGCAGAGTGGAAGTGAAAGGGAAAAGAAGAAGAAATCCATAAATCCATTCATCCTTGAAGAACTTTGAGAGAAGTATGGTGTTTGAGGCATTCAGAAGCTACCTTGATGTGAGTTCACCAATGATTCTAAGATCCTCATTGTTTTAAGAAAGTCTAAGACTTTCAAGTATGTTCATCATGGGAGTAGAAGCAAAAATTAAAAACCTTGACCAACTGGTGTTGACAACTTCCCTATGTCAAAATGATTAGTTAGAAAAGTCAAGAATATCACTCTTTTTTTTAAAGGGGTCTGGAAGAAAAGGCTACGTAGAAAGCACTTAGGAGAAATCTCAATGAGATGGCAAATGAAGAATCGGCATGATTTTTGAGATTTCCTTCAGGTCTGATTTCTGCCTAGTTTATGTCTCTTGGCTTTTTTAAGCTCTCTCTTTTCATTTCTGTCTATCTTGGCCATCCTCATTGCCTGTTTGGAGATTATCAACTCAGCCTTTCCCCATTGGTCCTGAACCACTTAATCATCTCACAAAATGGCCAGATTCCTGGTAAGGTTTTCACTTCTCAACTCTGAACAGGTAAAGGCTAAAGGATCCCAAACCTGAAAAGGAATGCCAGTCATTCTCTAACCGAACCCTCATCCATTGCACCAATGGAGAAACACCTGCCAGGAAGCCAGCTCTGCTCCAGGGAGAACTCTTTTGGTCTTGAAAATGGAAGTTCTGTTGAGAAGACTGAGGTTGAGGAACCAAAGAGGAGGTACCGATGGTCGGGGTTTAGCTTCTATCCTGGGTGGTGAAAAGTGGAAACACAGAGATGCCAACCTCACAGGTGATGAATTGCTCCTATCACCCTGTGGGATTTCTGACATTCCACATTCAATATCTGAACATGGATAATTCCAGTCTTCTCTTTGGCTTTGTCCCTGAGAGAATGAGCTTAGTTGGGTGGGGAAGGACATAGCAGTGCAGTGTGTGCTGGTTACTACTTCTTCCTCTCTGTGTTTTGTGTATCACTCTGCTTGAACACGCTGGCTTCACTCTATTCTACCGATTCCTCCATGATGATGCTGTGAGAGAAGATGGTAGACACAAGGCAGCTCCTTCAAGTAAGTTGATAATATCAGCTTCTTATGTCATCAACCAACACCCAGAACATGAAGCTCACCCCCTTTCTTTGCCATGAGATAGGCTCCTAACTTTCTGTGCTGGTATGGACAACTACAGCTGTGGGCGTGAAGCCACCAGGCAGCCATGCATGTGACATCACCACACGCATGAGAATGGTTGGAATTGTTTCTATTTATCAAAGCCAGACAAGATCTACCTCTGCAGAAATCATCTTGTACCTTTCCTTTCCCAAAATTTGTCACCAATCTGGCCAACTAAACCCATTTGGTGATGTTTAATTAGTAACTGCTACAACTCAATGCCAGCCATGAAACAGATGCAGAAATGGTTCATGGCATTGTTTGTTCAGAACTTTCAGAGGAGAGTGGTTTCTGGCAGGAACAAGACAGACTCTCTCATTAAAATTCCCAGACTCTAAGGTATCACATACACAAGCCAACAAGCCCTGGCCCTCTGAGGTGGTCGATGCATCATCAGGAAACGTCCCAGGTGAGTAGACTGAGGTCCTTCTCCAGGCACTAAGCTGAAGTAGAAAGATACATAAACCACGCTCCTCACAAACAAAGAGTTTATATTTTGAAGACTAGCTGGTTAGAAATGATAAAAAACCTTCAGTTGACATAATTACGGTTTGGGGGCAATTTCCAAACACTGCTTTTTTAAAGGAAACTTTGTCAAGAAGGTGTTCTGTTACTCAAATGAGTTTCCAAATGTTCAGAGAACGGAAGCATCTCTGTGGCTTGAAGATGTTCAACACTCATCCATTCTGCATGGAATAGCAGGAGCCCCTACTTGGACAGACACGTGCATTGAAGATAATAGTTAGGTGTTTGGGGCAGATAAGGTCCACTAGACACACCTCGTCCTGCTGGATAACCAAAGGTGGCAGCATGCCATGCGTAGGTGTCCCTGTCTGCACCCTGCCATCTTGCAACCACCCATGACTCCCTGCAATGGCACAGGAATAGCAAAGGCATTTCTTATCTTTACATATATATGTTATTGTTGTGAGCATAAGGTAGGCTTTGAGGCCATCTGCCCCCAAAAGCCACCCCTATGGAGAGTTTACTAGGTTGATCACATCCCCCCCAAAATATTCATGTCCACCTGCAACCGAGAATGTAACCTTCTTTGGAAATAGGGTGTTTGCAGATGATCACGTTAAGATGAAGTCATATTGATTTTGAAGGGACTCGAAATCTGATGTCTGGAGTTCTTCTATGAGATAGCAATGGAGACACAGACACAGAGGAGAAGCCACATGGAGACGGAGGCAGAGACTGGAGTGACGCAGCCACAAGCCAAGGGATGCCTGGAGCCCTCAGGACCTAGAAGAGGCGGGAGGGAGCCTCCCCTGGAAGGAGGGAGCCTCCCTGGAGGGAGCGTGGCCCTGAGACACAGTTCTTTCCCACAATTTGGTTCCTGGCTACAATCTGGTTCCCGCTCTCCACCCCCTGCCACCTCCCTCCCACCTGTTTACCCTGTACCAGACCTAGCAGCAAAGCCTGCAGAAATCATTCACACCAGCCTGTCCTAAGCCTGTGCATCTGTTCCTTCCCATAGATACCACAATAAAGGCCACACTTTCTCCCCAATCTCTCGGGCTCCCCTGTGTGGCTCCCACCGCATGGCTTGGACCCTCCTCTCAGGAACTGTGAGTAACAAACCGTTCCTCTAGTGGCCGTCATCTGATCTGTTGACTTCACCATATACGAATGATAATAAAATATATGTTTTAAACCTATTCTCTGTTCTGAACTTTCTGGTTGTAGCATTGTGAAGTTCTGTGCAAAGCTGATGCTATTCTGTCGATAACTACCCATGTCATTTGCTGCCAGGATTCATCGCCGGAGCCATCTGTTCTGAGCGGCGACACACACATCAGTCATCCTCAGCCATACTGAGCAACAGGAGTCCTTTTTGATATCAAGAAATTCATACAACCTCACAAAATTGCAGTGTATCCCAGCCTTCTTAGAGGAGATACACAGTGCCAAAAAAGCTACTACTCACTGACTCATAATTTACGATATATTTGTGCTCTATTTGAAAAGATAATTGTGTACTCAGAGGGGACATGCATTTTCCATGAGCATCATCTATCTGGTGGATGACTCTTGGAGTAGACATGGATGGACATCCCCTTCCAGCCATTTCTCACACTCTTCCCTGCTCACGGGATGGACCCACAACCCTCTAATTAAAGACTTTTCTCTACATGCTGCCTTCTACCCTCCTCTCCCCGCCCCAGGCTACGCACAATGCTAGGAATGCTATTTGCCACACCAGAGACAGGTTTTACAGTTCTATCATGCTTTGCTCTGAGTGCTGGAACTAGACCTGTCAGGAAACCATTCCCCAGGACACTGGTCTTGCAAATCTGCCTGATGTAATTGGAGGAGACCCTCCATCCAAAGAGAAAATGAGCAAATGAGTGCACCTACTCACGCCTGATAATTATTGCTGGGCAAGGCACCCCATTCTGGGGCAGTGGTGGTCTCAGCTAGAATCGACGTAGGTTAAGAGTTTGAGTAGAATTGATGTAAGTGTGTACTTAGTGCACCGGGAGGTAGAGAAGATGGGGTTAATCTTCATGACCTGTGGACATGAGCAATGAGGGAGAAGGAGAGAAAATTGATGCAGACTTTTGCAATGTGGGCAGCCCAAGAGATAGTGGCGCCCTCGGTCAATATTAAGAATACAGGAGAAGGTTTAAGATCCCAAGGGAGGAAGAAGCATGTAGGCAGGTGATGATAATTCAGCTTGAAATATATGGAGTTTGATGGGGTGATGTGTCTCATGACTGGGGAGGGAACCAAAGCTTATAAAAATAAGAATCAAAAGCATCAAAGACCCAAGAAAAATGAAAACGTATGTCCACAGAGAAGCTTGCACAGGAATGTTCATAGCAGTGTTATCTATAAGAGCCAAATGTCCATCTGTGCATGAATGGATGAATGGCATGTGGTCTGTCACACAGTGGAATATTATGCAGCCATAGAAAGGAAGGAGGCTCTGATATCCACTAAGTGGAAGAACCTTGAAGACATCACAGTCAGTGAAAGAAGCCAGACACAAAAGACCACCTCTTGTAGGATTCTATTTCATGAAATGTCTACAGGACGCAAGCCCGTGGACACAGAAAGTGTATTACTGGTTGCTTAGGGCTGGGGCAGAGATGGGAAGATAGTGAACTGATGGCTAAGGGTTACAAAATTTCTTATTGAGGTCATGGAAATGTTCTAAAATTGACCGTGGGTAAAGTTTGCACATATCTTCAAATACACTAAAAAACATGGAGATGTGCATCTTAAATGGGAGAAGTATATGGTATCTGGATTCTATGTCTATAAAGCTATTTTCAAAAGAGAGAGCGCCAGGTGTAGTGGCTCACGCCTGTAATCCCAGTACTTTGGGAGGCTGTGGCAGGAGGGTCACTTGAGACCGTGAGTTTGAGAACAGCCTGGGCACCATAGTGAGACTCCATCTCTGCAAAAAATAGAAAAAGTTAGCTGGGCATGATGGTGCCTGTAGTCCCAGCTACTCAGGTAGCTGAGGCAGGAGGATAGCTTGAGTCCAGGAGTTTGAGGCTGCAGTGAGCTGTGATGATACCACTGCATTCCAGCCTGGGCAATGGAGCAAGACCTTGTGTCTAAATAGAGAGATGGGGTGGGGGTAGATGTTGAACTGATGGATAGGGCAAGGAAGGTATGTGCTTAGGAGAAAGGATTCCACAGGAAAGGAGGACAGAGAAAGACTAGGACAGAGATATCTCCAAAGCCAAGGAAGCAGAGCTTTCAGAAGAAAGCAGACAGCAGTAAAATCCAGTGCAGAGAGAAGCCAGGACATGGTCTCCCAAAGCATTCAGAAGGTGGACAAGGAGGAGGCAGACAGTGATCTTGTGCAAGGAAGGACATAGGGCTGAGGTTGGAGCAACATCAATGCCGTGAACCCCAGTGGTTCCAGAATCTTTACGATGTGTTGTGGGGTACAATGAAGGTGCTCAGAGATACAAGGACCCTTCAAGATGAAGTTATGAGAAAGCCGGTGAGCTTGCATGGAGCATCTCTAGGTATCTTCAGCCAATTGTGGAGAATCTTTTCTCTTCCGAGAGGAAGCTCAGCTGGAGACCAGAGTTTAAGGTGCAGTCAGATCACGCATGGCAAGGAACCAAGGAGGAGCCGTGCGGGGCAGTCTGGAGGAACCTCAGCCTTGCTTGGGGCTGATACGCTCTAGAAACGATGTCCACTGAGTTGAGGTGATCCTGGGACACACTGTGTTTTGGATAATGGCTTCGTACCCTTTCTGGATCACAAAATGTTTGGGTCCCAGCCTAGCCAGGCTGTCATATCAGATCATCACAGCCGTCCACAGGCCATTTAGACATCGAGGACAAAAGTAACCAGTAGGACAGGGACAGGAGAAGACAAGGGGCCATTCTTTAAATGGGTCCAAATTTTTGGCTTTGCAAAATGAAAAGACTTCTGGAGATCGGTAGTGGCGATCATTGCACAACCACGTGAGTTTACTCAATGCTGCTGAACCATACACATAAAAGTGGTCAAGATGGTACCTCTTATGTTATTTTATCATGATTAAAAATAATTTTAAAAAGATCAATTTCAGAAGGAATCACCAGCAGGTTCCAAGACGGCGTGCTGGAAAGAAGGTGTTGAAGGCTGGCGTGAGGGAAGAACTGCTTTCATCTCAGACCTGGTATTGATTCTGGAATCTACGGAGTGTTTGTGCAGATTTTGCTAAAGCTAAGCAGAGCTTTAGCACACGCAGGACCGAAAGAAAGTGCAAAGGCATATTACACAAATTTACACTGTTGGTTTCCAGTGGGCACCATACTGATGCATGACCTTCCAGAGATATCTTATGCTCACTTTTTACCAGGAGGTCTCTGGAAGACGGAGAAAATAACACATCAGATGTGTGTTTTCTGGGCGGTAAGGCGGGCACTGCACACACAGAATGTCTTCAAGGTTTTCTTCATTTCATAAAATAAGTAGCCTTTCACAAGCGCGTCACTGTGCAAGAGTTTTCTGGCTGTGTGTCACATGTTTTCTTTCCTTTGACCTTCAAAACAGCACAGTGAGGTAGCTGTCATCATCTCTGTACTCACGAGGTCAGAGTCCAACTCAGGAGCGTCTCATGCTATGACGTCTGTGTTTGGCAGCTCCGCGGAGCCCTGTGTGGCTGATCTACAGAGAAAATTAAGCTGGCGTTCAGCAGAAACAATGAATGAAGGGTATGTTTCATTAGCCACTTTTCTCAGAGTGTCTTTGTTACTGTAGGGCTGCGTGGTGACCTTAGTTTGGAAACACCTGTTAAGCACAGCCACACAGAACTGCAGGAGGGATGGCCATCATTCTGCGGTACCTGCCAACACCACACACGTCCTTCCTAATGAGCGTGAGCATTGGAACTCAGACGGCGGAAGCCCCGGGCAGCAGAGCGAACGGCCTCCAAGCCGATGTGCACAGGCAGAATTGCAGAATTTCACAGACACATTCTGCTTTTTTCAGCCACTGTCTCGGATGAAAGGCCGTCAGCTGTGTGGTTTTTGAACGTAGAACATGGTAAAACAATTTTAGCCAATGCTTTCCGGCTCGTGGAAGCCTGTTCTCATTTCCTGCTGGGATTCTTATATAGGCGTAGACGGAACTTACCTCGAAATGATAAAAGCCGTATATGACAAACCCACAGCCAACATCATATTGAACAGGGAAAAATTGAAAGCATTTCCACTTAGAAATGGAACCAGACAAGGTTGTCCTCTGTCACCGCTTCTATCCAACATAGTGCTGTTTTTCTTTTTCTTGTTTTCTTTTCCTCCATGCTGATGAATAATAGCTTTTAATTCTAACAATTTGAGTGAATCGCTGGTTCATCTGTCTGTCTTATTGGCTAAGATGTCACTCCTGAAGAAAGAGATCTTTCTATATTCCACTTTCTATCCCAAACATCACCAGGAATGCCAGGGAGCCTCTAGGTAAACATTTACAGAATCCAGAAGGCAACCTGTTACTCTTCCATGAGCAGGTGTATTTGGTCGGTGCCAAGGATGCTCATATTTTTTGTCACTGGGTGGCATTTTCCATTAATTTCAGGTTTCAGGTCAAAGAAATGGGTCTACACATCAATCCACCAAGTTTTCCTCTTTGCAATTATAGTAGTTTCTCATTGTTCATGGTAGACATGGTCCACAAGGTCATAGCAAACACTGAGTTAGTATATATCAAGCCATGGATCTTAGAGAAATACAGAATTAGGTTCCTATGAGCCTCTGCTCACAAAAATTTTGACAGCCAATCAGTGCATATCCTTGCTTTATGTACGTTTCTGCTTAAAGCCAATGTATCAAATGGATATTGTTGATTGCTTCACATTGAACTCACGGTCAACAGTGCTATAATTCATATAATTCATGCCCGGATAAAGTTCAGGTAACACACGTCTTTTCTCCATGAGACACATCGCAGCCTTTTTGTGCTCATGAACACTAGACAGCATGTCAGCACTATGTTTGGGGCCATTTTAAACAGCAAAATCACCAACAAAAAGCACAAAAGTACAAAAAAAATTGAGGCAGTGAATAGACCCCCCAAAACAACAGTTGTTTTACAGTATGAAGAGTTGAAACAAGAAGAGAGAGTGTCACCGTGTTTTGACCTCAGCTGGGAATGTGTGCGTCAGGCGACTCAAATATTTTGATGGTCGGTTTGTGCCTGTGAATAACCAAGGAAGCACCATGTGTATTGATTTGAGGTTGCAAATAAATTGCACCGAGTAGGGGAATTCACAAATTCAGAATCTTCAAGTCATGAGGATGGATTGCGTTTTAAGCCACAAGGTAATTGCTGTTCCTGAGTGTTTCGTAACACATCCTCACCACCACTGGAATCCCTGTCATGGGAACTGGGGTTTCATTTTTGCACGTCGAAAGGACCCAATGGGTCCCTAAAGTACCACCTAAGGCAGCTCACCCAGCCCCCACAGGGGCATGTTATTCTTCCTCTCTAAGAAGCAGAGGGGAGAATGCAGCTAACAAATCAAAGTTATCTGAAAATCGTTGAGCCACAGAGGGAAAAAAAACACCGATGAAACATAATTGACCTTTAGGAGGGAGACCCCAATTTCCCAATAGTTGATCCAATATGGTGACAGAAGTTAGCATAGAGAACAAATACGAGAGTAGTTATATTTTTAAACTTGCAGAACTAGATATTCATACGTGAGAGCTGAATATTAAAAACAATCGATCTCATGGAGACAGAGAGTAGAATGATGGTTATCAAAGACTGGGAAGGGTAGCAGGGATGGAAGGATAAAGTGCGGATGGTTAATAGATGCAAAAATAGATAGAATGAACAATATTTGCACAGCAAAGTGACCATAATCAACAATAAGTTAGGCTACACTTTAATGTAACTAAAAGAGCGGAATTGGAATGCTCCTCACACAAAGAAATGATAAATACCTGAGGCGATGGATACTCTAATTACCCTGATTTGATTAATTCACACTGTATGCCTGTATCAAACATCACATGTACCCTACAAAGCTATACAACCATTATGTACCCTTGGTAATTAAAAAAAATTAAAAAGATACTCACTACTTATTACTTAACACATTAACTCCCATGTGAGTTGTATTTAACTCATGCTAGTTTTGAGCCCGGGGCCTCGTGAAGCATATGTAACTCACACGTCTCTTCACCTTGGGAGCTGCGTGAACTATTTCAAGTTACACATAACTCATGCATATAACTGAAGTTGCATATAACTCATGCCCAGAAAACAAAAAAAAAATAAAAAATTTTTCATTAAATTGGAAAAGATCATTTTGTTTTTGAAGTTTGTATTCTATTTTCATAATAAAACACTGTGGCCCCAAGAAAAACTTTTTTTTTTCTAGTGTGGCAGTTGATGTGTTAAAATAATCACTTAAGTTGCAATATTTCCATCCTAATACGTCAGTAAAGTTACTCCAAAATTTAGGCTGGGGGAGCCTCAGGAAAATGTTCCAGCTGTTTCTGCATCCCTTCTCTGAGTCAGTACGGTGGTGGTCCAGCTATTCACTTCAGACGTATTTTCTCAGCAGGTTGAAATGCAGCAGAGTGCCTACCACAAGGCAGTAGAAGGCTGTGTCCAGAGGCGTCATGAAACTGTATCACGTAATGTTTCCCCCAGGTTCTCTGGAGCTGTCTTTTTTGTTTTTGTTTTTCTTTCCCGGTGAATGTGCAGATGCACGTGAGAACTAGAAAACACAGACACGCATCCTGACAGCGTTGACGAAATCTCTTGGACTCACGCTGGCGCATGAAACACGACCGTCGGCGTTATGAGCAGACATCATGAATGCCGTGGGCCGGAGGGCCAGAACACTGTTGGAAAATTATACCACGGGGGGATAAAAGGAAAAGGTTTTATACTTTAATACAATAATATAAAATGCTATGTGTTCCAGGAAGGGTTCTCACAACCTCATGCCGGATTGAAAAGATGGTCTCCTAACTCCTGGGGGAAGGTCAGAGAGTGTCCGTAAAGCCACTTGTTGGTAGACAGTTCCTCGTTGACCACCATGAGAAGGTGGATTATGAAAGACACAAATGGCAATTGGGTGGGTTTGTGGACCAAGGCAATGCCGACGTCAGCGGGCGTGGATCTCTTGCCGATACAAATCCAAATAAAGTTATTCGCGTAAACAGGGAAGAGACCAGATCTGGTGCGTGCACTTAAATTGCCAACTTCTGCATTAGAGCCTCTCTACTTCGACGAGCTTAATAATTTCTTTCAGTTCAACTTACTGAGTAAATTTCTCTCGGTGCATTTTCCCTGCCAAGTGCAAGATGTAGAGAATGTTGCAACCCTGTGCAGCTAGCTACATGCTTTCTATTTTAGTTCCCGGTTTCAATTACATTCTCTTAGTTTTTTCCCCCTCCCACTTTTCCTAAATAAAAGTGACTGCAGATTACAGAGAAAGAAGAGAAATGAAGACAAAAAGAAACAGCGTCTAAAGCTAGATTAAACAGCAAGAAGTTATTGCCGGCAACGCCTGGGTGTGGTGGCTCACGGTTCATTTAGTTTCCTGAAACTCTTATCTTGCCGTTGGTCTTGATTTACTGCCGAACAGTGAGAACTAACAGATAAATTTGCTGGTCATGGTTTCTCTTTGGCTACGTGCCTAAAACCCCACTTTCCTTGTTTCCAGGACAGAAGATCATTTCCGGCATCTAAGAAAAGCCGTAGATGGGGGTGTATCTATGTGGCAAGCCCCGGGCTCCCTTTCTTGGGTTCCTTGGGGTCCGTTTGTGGGAAATCACTTGCCAATTCCCAGTGCTTGAGTTTTTCCGGCGGCGTGATTCCAGATTCTCTCATTCCTACTAATAGCAGCGTGAACAGCGCTTGCCTTCCCTGGCCCCTGGGTGTTAAGCGGAATCGTGTCTGGGCAGGACCGGCGTGCCAACAACCGCCATCGTCATCGGCTGGAAGAGACAATGTCAGTCTTGGACAAAAAAAAAATGGTGACTTTGAGAAAATGATTTCCACAAATTCCATCCTGTGGTCATCTTTAAAGCTATTAAAAATGCCACAACAGCCTGGCCCATCAGACTCCAGCGCTCCCAGCTGACATGGAGACACGTGAGTTGCTGTCACTGTTTTTGGCATCCACAGTTTTGCAATAAGAGTTATTGCAGAGTAATTTACATGCGATACAATGTACCCTTTGCAGGAGAACAACGTGTTGAGTTTTGACAAACAGAACCAGCACCACGATCAACATGTAGAATAATTCCATCACCCCCAAAATTTCCCTGTGTCTCCTCTGCAGCCGGTGCCGTCTGTCAAACACCACAGCTACAATAACCACCTTCTTCAGCTATACTTTGACTTTCTATAATAGAACGTCCTATAAATGCAATAACAAGCTGTTTAACCTTTTATGTCTGGGTTCCTTCACTTCCTGTAACATTTTTTTTTTTTTTTTTTTTTTTTGAGACAGAGTCTCACTGTGTTTCCCGGGCTAGAGTGCCGTGGCGTCAGCCTAGCTCACAGCAACCTCAAACTCCTGGGCTCAAGCGATCCTCCTGCCTCAGCCTCCCAAGTAGCTGGGACTACAGGCATGCACCACCATGCCCGGCTAATTTTTTTTTTTTTGTATATATTTTTAGTTGTCCAATTAATTTCTTTCTAATTTTAGTAGAGATGGGGTCTCGCTCT